>PVIA01006775.1:0-92494 GCA_004024845.1 Tonatia bakeri
TTCTTCTATTTCATTTCTGGAAACAGCTGGAAATAAGCACACAGTTTCACAAAGGTTGAGCCACACCACATTTAATGCCTTACAAACATGAGGAAAGAAACTGGGAGGTCAAATTGCAAAACCAAACTCAAGAAATAAAACAAAACAACACCAATGAAAACATTTCTAACAGAAATGTTCTCTTTTATTACAAAAAAAGTGTTTGCTAGATTTGGACATCAATTTGGAGTCCAAGTTCATCCCTGGACTTTGCTGTTTTCAAAATAATGTTTTCTGTACTACAGTGTGAATGAAAAATGTCCATAAAAAATTAAAACCAGAGTTGATAAATGTTAAGTTTTAAAGAGTAAAAAAAAAAATCATGCTGACCTTGATGATGACCAAAGATTTTTAACTGCTTAAGTCAGGAGCTCTATGAATTGTAAGTCCAAAGGCTTTAGACATTACAACAATTACAATTCTGTCTCCACCAGCAGTTTCACCTCCCAGGCCAGCGAAGTGAGGTAAATCTATCCACACCAATGAGAGTTTCCAAAAAAGATCAAGTTGGCTATGATTTTGTGAGGCTACTTTTTATAACTTTTGAAGTGGGACTTTAGAAACATTATTAATCTAAAATAGGATAGCATTTTTTTGTGTGTATATATATATAATATATAAATATATATATATATTTAATCCTCACCTCAGGATAGAGAGGAAGGGAGGTGAGAAGGACAGAGAGAGAAACATTAAGATGATAAACACTGATTGGTTGCCTCCTGCATGTGCCCTGACCGGGGATTGAACCTGCAACCTTTTTGGTGTACCAGATAATGCTCCAATCAACTGAGCCACCCCACCAGGGCTGTGTACAGATTTTTAGCTCTTCCTTTGAAATCAAAACATTAAATTAAGCTCATGTGATTTAAGAAAAAAAAGAAGAAGACATGCTGCGTAAAGACGGGTTTCGAGTCTGAAGAACAGAGCTGGCAAGCATCCAGTCTGTTTGTTTCCACTGTCAGTTAAAGACAGCAGGTTTTTCTTTACCTTGATTTTATCTGGTTTGGATATTGGCAACATGAATTTGAGAATGACCAGTTTCTACATTTCTCTTGAGGCTGTATGGTACCTACTTAAATTCCCAAGGAAGCAAATAATGGTTTCCTTTTTCCCTTTGAATGGATTGCTTCATATTCTTAAAATGACATTTTATTATGAAATGATAGCTGCTTGATGTAAAATAAAGAACAACTGCACTTTCAAAAATAATTGCACTATACCACCTCACTTTCTAATCTTAAAATCTCTGCATAACTTTTCATCTGTGATCACTCTGCATATGCAATTACACATGGCTCCTTCAGGTACATGGCATAACCATGTTCCAGTTGTTATGTAGCACATTATGAACATAACTGCAAAAGTTACCTAATAATATATTAGGTAACTATATATTATTCACTATAAGGATGTACTGTAATTTAATAAATCATTCTCCTTTATCGTACATTTAGAATGTTCCAGATTTTCATTATTATAAGTACTTTAGTGAATGCTATTAAGTCATTAAGCTTTTTTCTGTATCTATAAGGGTAAGCTTGGAAGCAGAAATTCCAGGACAAAGGTTATCACCATTTCTAAGTATCTTGACACATATTGCTTTCATTATTTCTAAATTACAGTGCTATCAGCAGTGCATAAAAGTGTTCCTTTGTGACACCTTTATAATTAATAATGTTTATTTTCTAATCTTAACTATATTGATAAGAGAAAATAGTATCTCAAAAATAAAATTTACTTTTTTATGACTTATAAGATTGAAAAGTCTTTATACACTATTTACCATTTGTATTTTATTTTATTGTAAAATGTCAAATTTCCTTTGCTCATGTATCTACTGGGTTTTACTATTTTTAAAATGGATTATAGAAACTCTTTTTTGGAGGGGGTTGTAGAGATATTTTTAAAAACTTTATTAAGTTTATTGGGGTGACATTTATTAATAAAGTTACATTGGTTTCAAGTGTCCAATTCTGTAATACATCAGTTTGAGTCTATCCTTTTACTTGCATTGAGATGTGTCTCCTGAAGACAGAATATGGTTGGGTTTTGTTTTTTAATCCAATGTGCTACTCTGCCTTTTTATTGGTAGTTCAGTCCATTTACATATAAGGTGGTTATTAATGTGTGAAAATTTCCTATAGCCATTTTGTCTTTCGGTAACTCTGTGTCTCCATTTTTTTCCACTTCTGTTTCTGTTATTTTAGTTTGGTGGTATCCTTTTTTCCATTCTTCCTTTTTTTATGTTATGTGCCTCAGTTCTAGTTCTGTGTGTGTGTGTGGTTACCATTAGGCATATGTAAAAGACAGTTTCTTATATACAGTAATCATTTTTCTTCAGATTGCATCTTATCTCCATTGCCCTGTGCAAATTCAGATCTTTATCTACATTTTCTTTTATGTTTTTGTTGTCACAAATTGTCCCTTTTATGCTGTGAGTTAATTTCCAAATTGCAGTACCTGTATCTTCTTCTTTAAAAATGTTTTTACTTCTTTTAATCTTTATGTTATACTTAAGTGTATAATACCCTATTCTAAATAAGAATTGCAATTTATGTTTCTGCCTAACCATGAATCACCTTAAACATGTCTATTTCAGATAGCCTCCTGCAGTATTTCCTGTAATGCAGGGCTTGTGGTGGTAATTTCCCTCAGCTTCTGCGTGCCTGGAAAAGTCTCTATTTCTCCTTCATATCTAAAAGATAACTTTGTTGGATATATTATTCTTGCTTGGTAATTCCTCTCTTTCCATAGTTTGAATATTTGATTCCACTCTCTTCTAGCTGGTAGGGTTTCCGCTGAAAACTCTGATAATTTAGTGGGAGTTGCCTTAGAGGTTACCGTCTTTTCCCTGGCTGCCATGAAAGTTCTTTGTCATTAATTTTTGACAGTTTTAATATAACATGCTTTAGGGAAGGCCTTTTTTGGATTGAGATAAATAGGTAGTCTGTTAGTTCCCTGGATTTGAGGATCCAGATCTTTCCTTAGGTTCGGGAAGGTCTCACTATGTTTGAATAGTGAGAACTTCTCCCTCACTCCTCCCTCTGCTACACTCGCTATTTTTACATTGTTTTTTTCCTGATGGAGCCGATCTACAAGAGAGATCTGATGGAGAACTATCTATAAGGCAGTTCTTGTAGAGTTCTTTCATTTATTTTTTTTTTACTCTCCAATCTCTCTCTTCCTCCATCTATGTCATTTCTAAATTTCTACCTTCAGTGTCACTGTTGTTGTGTCCTTTTTTCTAAGGCCACTAGTTCATTCTTCTTCTTTTATTGAGTTTTTCAGCTCTAGAATTTCTATTTGGATCTTTTTAAAAGTGCCAGTCTCTTTGGTAAAGTACTCCTTTTGTTCAATGACTTTATTTCTGAGCTCATTAAACTGCTTAACTTTTCTTGTATCTCACTGAGTTTTTAACTGAGATCCTGAATTCTCTGTCATTTAATTTACATATTTCCATGTCTTTATTTTTTTAAAGATTTTAAAAATTTATTTTTGGACATAGGGGAAGAGAGGGAGAAAGAGAGGGAGAGAAGCATCACTGTGTGGCTGCCTCTCATGTGCCCCTTACTAGGGACTTGGCCTGTAACCCAGGCATGTGCCCTGACTGGGAATCGAACTGGTGACCCTTTGGTTCGGAGGCTGGTGCTCAATAAACTGAGTCACATCAGCCAGGGCCCATGTCTCTATTTTCTGAAGATTTTTCATTTTCTGTCTGAGCTGCCTTGATGCCTTGGTTATTCATAGTAGATGGATTACTTCTCTGCCTTGGTATTTATAGGAATGAAATCTGCTTTTTAAAAGAGTGTTTAGCATTTCTCTATTTAACAGGCTGGTAGGAAGAGGTCTTTCTTGTGATTCCAGCAGGTGGCACTAATGCACATTTTTATTTTCCGCTCAGTCTGACCACTCAGGAAATAGTGTTGATTCTAGTTCTCTACTCCCCAGGACTGCAGAGTGCAGGCTGCGACCTGATTCCTCTCCTGCTCATGGGGCTCCAGGCTGTGTCTGTGGCACCTAGCTCTGTTCTTCCTCCTTCCCCTCTTCTCCTTTCACGCTGACTCATCCACTTTCAGATGCTTCAATGTGTGGATCTCCCAGATGTGTTTGTGTGTCAATAAGCAGCGAATCTTTGTGGAAGCATAACTGTTCAACTTCTAACTTCAAGGGGAGAGACCAGGAGGACCTCTCACACCACCACTTCTGAGGTCACCTCCTACACATTCTATATATTAAGAATATTAGGCCTTTGTCATATTTGTTGCAAATATTTTTCAAGTTATTTCCTGTTAACTTTGAAGTAATTAAATCTATAGATTTTGTTCCCTCTTGTTTTATCCATTGCTTCAAAATTTCAAAAGGTCTTTCTCATTAAGACATTTGACACATATATTCTTGAATTTTCTTCTAAATTTATTAATGATGTAATTTCTAATACTAATGATTTAATTCATATGAACTACTCCCTGTACAAATAATTAATTTTCCCAGCATTATATGTAATTATTTTTTCCCTTACTGATAATTGATAAAAACTTTATCTAGTTATATTCTAGGTGAAGATATCAACTTTTTAGCAGGACCTGGCTGCCTTCTCTTGTGTAATCTTATAATTTCACCCACAAAATATAAACTATACCCCCCTTCACTTCTGACTTGGGACTTAATTGTATGACTTGCTTTGATTAATGTCCTTGTGACGAGAAGTGATCCTGTGTTAGTCCTGATCTAGGCCTCAATATATTGTGGCTTCCCAGTTGCCTTTTGAGCCTCAGTGAAGAGCTCCTTTCTCCTTCTGCCTGGGCCCAAAGGAAACACACATGGAATGGTGCTGTCCCAGCCTCCGTGCGGATGTGCAGTGTGAGCAGTCCACCTGGCCGGGGCTAGAAGAGGCAGAGCCGCCCTGCACTCGGCTCAGCTCTCTTAGCCTCCCAACCATCCTGTAGGAGCAGGAGCAATGAATTCTTGTTGTTGACTGACGCTGAGATTTTAGGGTTATTGGGAGAATTCTGGGGAAGAGTGAACTGACTATCCCAAACATAGAAGAAAGAACAAAAGAAAAGAAAGGCATAGGCATTATAGAAACCTACATGGAGAGGTAGAGATCGCCAGATATGAAATAGTTACTTGGGATCAAAAGAAGAACAAGGATCCAGTCGTTAAAAAACAAACAAATAAATAAGTAACCAAAAAAAAAAAAACACCCTTTTTTAAGGTCAAATACATACTTGCACTGACAAACTCTCATGGCAGAAATTCATGTGAGTGTTTTTCACCTAGACTTTAAGCTGGATTTAAACATAGGCTGCTCACCCCAAGAAGTAAATAGGAAAAGAAACAAGAAAAAGAAAAATAGTATTTAAAAAAAATTTTCCCCCTTCCAAATCTTCACTGAAAATCTATATTAAGTTTGAGTTTTCCTAAGTATGTGTTCTAAATATTTTCTTCACTTATTTAACTATCTACACTTACACCCCAAGATTTTGCACAAAGCAGAAACTCAGGTATTAATCTTAATCTCTCACCTTCTGTTGAAATCAACTTGGATGGAATGATCAATTACAAGATCAGCAGGACAGACAGGGTTTATTTTCTCTGGATCTCCTCCTAACTTTTTCACAGCATCACGCATTGCAGCAAAGTCAACCACAGCTGGCACACCCCTAAGAAAAGAAGGAATTAAGCAGAAAATAAATCTGCCAAACACGTGTAATTGAGTTTTTCAGCTTTTGTCTTCATTGATAAAATTGGCAATGAAACTCTCGCATCAGTGGAGCTAACAATGAATGACTTAGAAAAGTCACAGTTTCTGAAGACATTGCCCTGAGCTGAAATCACATCGGCAGTAAGTATCATGACTGAGTGGTATGTCTACATGTAACTTTATCACTGCGTTAAAGTTAACAACCAATGTGGTCTAAACAGAGAAACTCCCGGAAGCTGGCACTTAAAAACTCTGGAACTTTTACTGCTGTGACTGTTTCCCATTCACACGGTGGGATGGCAGTGACCTGGAGAAGACCTATGAACACATAGTCAACTTCAGACCAAACTTAAAAGAATGGATATAATTTAGAAAAGTAGGCTGTGAATCAAATTTATAAGTGACTCCTTCCTTTTTATTATATTAGACTATAAAATTTGGGTGCTCTTCCTCTACGAAAATAAGATTTGGTGTCTAGAAGGAATAAATTAAGATCATTTAAAAATGGAGAGGTAATACTATCTCAAAAAAGAGGCCAGATGGGGAGCAAAGATTCCTGGGAATAGCAGGATATGAACGAGGCATAACAGAACTACAGAACTATATATCACCCCTCAGGGGGCTGCACATCAGTGTTCCAAGTACAACTGTTTGAAACCTGTCTCCCTCAGTGACAGAACGTGGGAGAGAAAAGATTCTAAAATAATTCCACTCCTATTTCCTTTACCTTTCACTGGTATATTTAGGACTATAATCTTCAAGACCAAGACAATGACCTTTGCCCCTGGAAAAGATGGACTAATTACACAGCCTAATTTGTCTAAAGCTATCTCTGGCTGTCTAAGACTAATAGCCCCCTTTTGTTTTCAAAATTGTCTCGATATAGAGCAATAAATTATATAGTCACTGAGGTTTGTTAGTTTTCTTGAAGGTTTGTTTAATGTCTGGCAAGGGTGGCGAGAAGAGAGCGAAGTGGCATCGGGCTCACGTGAAGTCCTGCAGGATGACGCGGGCAGGCTTAAATGGCACTTCTATGTTCTTATGCTGCATGACTTTCCAGTTCAGGATATTTTCAATATCGTTTTTCTTCACCAAAAATTCATCACAGTTCCGAATGGCTGCCTCCAGGAGAACTCTGATAGAAAATGGCAAGCGTCCTAGGATAATGGAGAAAGCATAACAACACCAAACCAGAAAACCATGAGGCACCTTATTGTAACAGCTCCTTTAAGCCAATCTCTATACAGACTTGATACAAGGCATCAGACTATTCTTCCAACAGAGAAAATGGGTAAATAAAAACTGACCTTAAAAGTTTAAAATAGGAAGACATTGAATGGGTTTAGGATACATTCAGTACTAGAAAGCAGCCACCATATAGGCAAAAATAAAATATTATAGTTAATCCTTTCATAATAAATGCTTACCCTGCTTTGGATTCCAATAACAGGGTTTCTCTTAAGTTATCATGAAATAAATCAGTGTAGATATTTACTGTATTATATTTCAGCAAGTAACACACACACACAGAGTAATATTTTTCATGACTTAAACTAGTGTCTAAGAAATGAGAAGATAACCCCTTTACAATCATTGTAGTTAAGACCCAAGTACAATCACATATCTCCCAAAGAAAACAAAACCCCAGACAGCAGATAGTGTGGCCACTGGTAACTGGGATTTCTAGGATAAAAAAATAGTAATTCACAAAAAAAACTACTCTGTTTATTTAGAAAGGAAATGTTCCATCCTGATTGTGAAAAATTTTCACCAGTACTATCTATAAAGAGAAGAGTGTAAAGGTAGAAAAGCACAGGATTTGGAATAAGAAAAAGATGTGTTTTGTCCTCTTCTGCTCCCACATAGTTGTTATTTGATCACTTGACCCTCTCAGGGGATTCGGCTTCCTCAGGACTTCTTACTTCACAGACATCCTCTCTAGAGTTGTTATTCAGATTAAATGATATCACACGTATACACAAACGCTCTATATACCATAAGATGCTACATAAACGCTACATGTACATAATCATTATTACCTACTTAAAAGTGAGCAATGTAAGGGGTGCGTGTGTTTGTGAAGCTTAATCCAAGACCATTCAGCCATTCTCATTCTCTGCTTCTCCCTCTCTCAACCCTCCTAAAAGGCTAATTAATTACACGGCACAATCACTATGCAAATGAGATACTAACTGCTGTCAAAGCAATTATATGATAGGGCATGTACCTACCATATCTTGAATCGTCCAATTTATTCAAATTAAAGAATTTCTTCCCTGGCTGTGCAGGATCCAAAGGCTCAACGAGCTGTGCAAATGGGTTGCTCATGGTTCCTGGTGGCCACGTATCCCTGAAAAAGTGCGAACATGTTTAATGTCTACTCTCCAAGCGGGACGCCGTTGATCTTGATGAGTGTTTCCCTCTATAAAAGTTATGGTACACATTCACTTTAAGAAATCACTCATCTTTTCAGAGGGAATGTGGGGCATAAGTAGTACATGAATGATATTCATAGCAAATAAAATGGGTTTCTGTGAAGGTACTGTGAAAGCTGGCGTTCACCTCTCAAGACAGCATAAAACCCCAAATCTCTTTTGTCTTTCTTCTTTCTGCAATTTTCCTACATTTTTCTACTGATAAGAAATAGGAGGAAGGGAAATGGAGGATGTGTCTCATTTTAAATCTTGGGTATTTTAACAGACCTTTGAGCTGGACTCCTGTCTTGCTTGACAGGAGGTAAGCAGGTGAAATTACGCAATTGTACAAAACTTAAAGTTTGGAAGTGGTGATTTAAAAGCAGCTGCTTTCTGTTGTAAATCTCTGCAGACTGTTAAGTAAATGTGTTGATCAGGAGTCTTCCTGAGGCACTTTTGCATCTGATAGCAACAGAGTGTTCAGGTCAGGGAATCTTTAAAGTGACAATGTGGTAGCATTAAGGCCCAAAATCCCCAGGTATGTTTGCAGGGAACTCTAACCCCAGCTCTGGGCAGAGTTTCTCATACCTGTATCTTTTTATAAATTGTAAGTGGTGAACAAGGGAGGACACTGTTCCTGGCCTCCAACAGATAAACAGTGATTTCAAATAATATACACTTAGAGCAGAATGCACTGGGGTGGGTATCACAAGCCTGCTTTCCAGTCCTACCCTTGGGGCAAAAATCCTTTAATCAGTCCATTCCCCAACAGTCCAAATTTTAAGATAAGAATAGTAACATTTTCCTACTTAATCCAAAGTTTTCATGAGTAAATATTTAAAAATCCAACTTAATTTTAGGATGACTGATATGGAATGAGTTATTACTGTAAAATGACAAAAAAAAAACACGTATAGGAAGCAACTGTTTGTAGAGAGAAAAAGTGACAAACAGGCCTTGTCTTCATTAAGATATATCTGGACTGGGAGGAAGACTCAGTTTTCATTGTATTATCCTTTTGCAATGTTCACATTTTTTAACTACACACATATAACTTTCTGAAAACATTAAAAGTTTAAAAGAAATAGATATTTGTACATCTACCATGTTTAAAGTCCAGTACAGTTAGTTCTCAGGAGAGGCAGCTGACTGGGAAGCAGCCCCTGCCTTCCTGGGGTTACCAGGGCGGGAGGGCAGGCCAGACACCTGGACAAGAGAACCCGAGGGAAGAGCTGGGTGGGTGAGCTATGTGCCGTGTGCTGTTGGGAATTGCTGCTGTCTCCTAGTTCCATGTGAGTTTTGTGGGAGCTGCTGTCTGTGGGGGACAGGAAAGCTATTGACTCAAGTCAGGCCAATCAACTCCTTTTTAGGAATTCTGGAACTGGAACTAAAGGAAGGCTTGCAAGAGACACTGAAACATACTAGAATTGTGCTTAAAAGCGTATGCCCTGGAACATGGATCATAATTACCTAGGGGTCTTTCTTGTTAAAAATACATATTTCTGAGTGTCCCCCATGAAGTACCAAATCAGAATTGACTGCAGGTGGCAGGAGTCAGTCTTTAATCTCTCAAGTGTTTCTGATACACTTTCAGCTTGAGAATCACTGCTGGACACTGTGGAGCGCTAGATGAAGAACTGAAACTTCATTTGGGAGGTAGGGATGTCCCATGAATAGTATATGAATAACACAGGCTATGTGTGAAAGAGAGCGGGGGTCACAACCAACATGTCTCCATGGATTAGGCAGGGCAGCTACACAGTGAGCAGGCAGCAGAGGGCCCAGGCAGCTGGGATGGTGTGTGCCCATCCAATGGGGCAGCAGCTCTAGCCAAGGTCTGCATGTAGAAAGGCTGGCTCAGTGTTAACAAATCCAAGTTTTCAAGCAAGCTTGGTCATCTGGATTTTTATATGCACTCTCTTGATTTATGAATGTTGGTTAAGTAAAGGTCTGTAAACTACTGTGTGGGTATGCAACATGATGTTCAAACAAAACATGCCTGTAGGTTCTGTGTGACTGGAGCTGACTGGTGGTCCACCATCTGTGACCTGTGTCCCATCCTAACCTGGGAGATGTATTGGCCTGGAGGAATGGTAGGGTAACCAGACAGAGAAAACTCAGGTAGGAATCCACCGAAAGGGTGGAGATGAGATGGAACCTGGGTGGGCAATTGGGTGGCATCTGTTGAAATGGAAAAGAAGTAACGGATGGATTAAAAGCTGAAGAGGCAAAGTTTAGAGAAAAGGCTGCTGAGTAAACAGGGAATCACAGCGGGGAGAAGAAATACCACTGAATCCAGGTGTGAAGAAAAGGCTTTAGTGTTTCAGGACAGAATGTGTTTATGATGAAATGACCCACAAATGCCAGAGGTCTGTTATTCACCCCCACCAAATGGGGAGCCAATCAGGAGGAAAAATCCCATAGAAATACACTCTTTAGTAAGAAACAGGCTGGCTTGTCTACAGAAGGAGATGGTTACAAATCTGTGGGCTCACACGATGAGACTTAATTATCCCACTGACTAGAATTCTAAAGATGTCAATTTAAAAAGGCAGCAACGCTACTATCCATTTGATTTGTCATTGATGCTACTGCCCCAGACATAACTCTTCCACCCCACACAGCAGCAACTGAAATTGTAGGACTGTGGTTTTGACTGCCTGGAAAATGGATCAACAAAAGAGTGTCTTCAGAGGCTGTGGGTCATGTCAGAGTCTCCAGAGCCAGGGAACATGGATGGAAACCTTCACAGAATAAGGCAGGGAGGATCACTCATGTCTTTAAAAAGCCTTAAGGAACTTCTGGACAAAATGGAGGCACAGGTAGATATGCTTTCCTTCCTTGCACAACCAAAAGAAGCAAAACAACCAATTTAAAAATAAAAAATAACCAGAACTTCCAGAAAATCAAACTGTAAGGAAGTCTGACAACTAAGGAAAAGAAACTTTCATCCAGACTGGTAGGAGGGGCAGAGACAGGAAGCCAGGGCAGAGAGGATGCATAGCAAGTTGACAGACCAGGCCAGGCGAGGTGGCGATGGGTGGGACAGGTGGTCACACATTCGTGTACAGATAAGCCAGGAGGAACAACTGGGGAGCCAGAGAGAAAACACAGCCCAGGGCTCCAGTGCAGGAAACTAAAGCTGTAAAACCTCTGGCTGTAAAAATCTGTAGGGGTTATGGCAGTGGAAGAAACTCCCAGCCTCACAGAACAGTTCGTTGGAAAGACCCACAGGGCCCTAGAACATAGATAAACCCACCCACCCAGAATCAGCACCAGGAGGGCCCAATTTGCTTGTGGGTAGTGGGGAAGTGACTGAGAGCAGGGCCAGAACCAAGCCGGCAGCATTGCTCTCTCTCTGACCCCTTCCCCACGTTGCCCTGCCCTGGCGAATACCTAAGGCTACACCCCTTACAATGTAATAGGCACACTGAGACAAAGAATTATGACCCAAATGAAAGAACACAGCAAAACTCCAGAAAGAGAACTAAGCAACGAGGAGATAGACAACTTATCAGATGCAGAGTTCAAAACATTGGTAATCATGATGCAGAAACTGAACCTAAAAAAAACCAAACAAAAACAAAAAACAAACTAAGCAAACAACTAGAACAGGAACAGAATCACAGTAATGGATCACATGGAAGGTTATCAGGGGTGAGGGGGAGAGGGAAGAATGCGGGCAAAGGTACAGGGCATAAGAAGCATAATTCGTAGGAGCAAAATAGACAGGGGGAGGATAAGAATATTATAGGAAATGGAGAAGCCAAAGAACTTATATGTACAATCCATGGACATGAACTAAGGTTGGGGGGGATGCTGGTAGGAGGGTGGGGTGTAGGGTGGAGGGGGATAAATGGGAGAAAAAATGGGACAACTGTAATAGCATAATCAATATACTTAAAAATAAATAAAATCTTTAAAAAATATAATGCAATCACAATTGTGAGTCACATGTAATTTAAAATTTTCAGTGGTCATATTAAGAAAGTAAAAGAGAACAAATAAAACTAATTTTTAAAATTAAAAAAAGCCTTAAGTCACTGAATCACCCTTATCACTATATCAAGAGGTGTAGTGGCCAGCAACCCTGTGCTTGGTAAAATACTATGGTTAAACTTTGCCAGGCACTTAGATAGGAGCAGAGTGAGGATGATGGGCCAGGCCGAGAAAGTGACCAGGGTAAAAGTCCTGGGTCCTAGCAATGGGCAACACTGGGAAAACAAGGACCTCATCCACATGGTAACCTTTCCTCCCCTAGTATATTGCTGGTGATGAGTTTGGATCCCTTGACCTTTTAAATTGCTGGTCATGCATTTCAGACCCTTTCCTGACCCTTCCTCCCCTGGCATGTTCCTAGTGATGCAGGTTAAATCCCCTTAAAGGAAGAATGGACAAGGGGGCCAGACAATAGCCCTTAAGCATTAAGCCCCCTGGGCAATGAGTTTCTGACCTGCATCAAATACATATAGGTCTCAGTTGTGTTTCAACTCTAGACCCAGAAAAGACCCCATGAACCACACTCTTGCAAAACCAGAGAAGCAACACCATGGCTAACCTCACGACCAGCTGTACTGACTAAAGACCACCTGCCCTGGAGCCAACTAATCAGTGGAGACCATGACACCGAAAGGACACACCTGGAAAGCTGATGAATATTCTATTGAGATCCTCCCCTGGGCCCTCCCCTAAAATCTCTACCCTTAAAAGCCCTTAGGATGGAAGACCTGGTGCTTTACTTTCGGAGAGTACTCCACACTGCACCTTTCCCTCTGCATTGTCTTCCCCCAGGTGCTACCTTTACCCCTCTCTCTCCTAAGCTCCAAGGGGCCTTCTTTTGCCTCTGCAACTTGTTTCCTGTGCCCATTCCTTCTATGGCTCTCTTCTTCTACCTCCGTGGCTTTCTAAATAAACTTTCTCTTATAGTGTGAGTCTTGGCTATGAATTCATTCTTAGCCAGGACTCAAGTAACAAGGTTGCTGACTCGAGGTCCAGTCTGACTCCACTGGTCTAACACCTGGAGTGTTTTCAGCATCACCAACAAAACCAGTTGCTAAACTGTAACCATATTTGCTATGATGCAATGAACACAAAACGCATCAACTTACTTTGCTGTGGTTTACAAATACCCTGGGCATAATTTTGGAAGCCTTATACAGTTCCTGCTGTTTCTATGGCCTTGCTAAGCTAGCTGTTATTTCAGGATGCATCTAGGGACCGATGTGGCTCTTGAAGAAAATGGCCTGAGTCTAGTGCTCTACTGTCTGCCCCGCCCCCGCCCGTCCTTTCCTTAGAAACTACATAATTGTCTGGTTTCTCTACATTAATGAAGCAAATTCTACTTGCAGAAGTTAGGGAAAGAGGACTCAGTTACAACTAAGTACCAGCACACACCAAGTACTTTAGACAAACTTTTTAACTCTGGCAACATCTCTCTAAATTAAAGCATATTGTTATTCTCACTTTACAGTTGAAACTGTAGTTCAGAGGAATGAAAAAACCTGCCTAAGAGCAGAGCTAGGTTTTGAACCGTGGCTCTTTCCACCCTCCCCACACTCCCCTCTGGGTATCAACAACTCCTGTTGTGAAGGTGATGCTGGCTAAAGATCACCAACCAACTCAAGAACTGAAAAAAGCTATGAGTGGCTCATGGGCCTGAGAAATCTTGCCACTCAATTTTGAAACTGGAGTCACTTTTACTTCTTTTCAGGGGTCACCCAGTACCCTGGTCTGAGCCAGCCATTGTCACATTGTTACATGTGGCTCCGTAAAGGGTGGTTTCTGGAGCCACAGACAGGTCCGTGGGAAGAGCAGCGGCTGTGTTGGCTCCCCCCCAAATGGATTTGCTTTGAGTTTGGGAAACAACCCCTCCGTGTGAGCTTGGAGGGCTCTGGAAATCAAAGTCACTCATACCTTGATCCTGGTCTCAAATCCCCTTGTAGGAGTTCCTAGTGTTAGTAGTCCCAAGAGAAAGGTGAAAAACAACAGCATTCCCAGGGGGCAATGAAGGGAAAGACCTTTGGCTTGGGAATGGTCCAGGTCCAAAGTAGAATCTAGGCGTCACAAATGATTCCTCAGTCTGCCTCACCCTGTCCAGAATCCTAAACAGTCATCAAACCTTGAGTAGTACTTTGGCTCCTGCTGGCTCCAAAACTGTCCCAAGATTGGCATTTTGTTTAGGAAGCTTACCAACTGGCCAGGGAGCCCAGCCTACCACTCACACTCACTAAAAGCACAGATTTGGTTTCAATTCCTTCCTTTTCTGATTTCCCATCCTCCTCTGCTCTGCTCTGTCCTACATTTTTCTGTTTTACTTACTCCCCATTCAATGCTAACAAAAGAGAGAGTGTGAACATTTAGGAGAGAATGGATGGTTAGCCTATCTTTTTTCTCTCTTGGAAGGGGGAAGAGTTAGGAGTCATGAAAATATGTTGCTGTCTTTTCTGTGTCATGGAATGAGATGGTGCTGCCTGAAGGTAGAGGAAAAAGAGAGAAAAAGGAAAAAGGAAGAGAAAAAGACATTTAAAGAAAAAGACAAGTTGGGGAAATGACATCTTTCAAGCATCGAGGTTGGCGTTCATTCAGAACATGTCCATCCTGAACACTTGCCTTCGGAATGCTTGGACTGCTGAGCCATCAATCTCATCTGAAATGCCAACGGTTCTCATACAAAAAGAATCTAACGGGAGACACCTGCACTGTATCTAAGCCCTTCATCATACCTATCCACCTTCTGAAATCCAGGACAATTACTGGTACAGAAAGTGTCTTTCAAAGCTAAGCCTTCCTGAAACCAGAGAGGTAACTTGTAAGAATATCACGATCCTCACAGGTGCATTTGGGGCATGGAAGAGTAGGTGAGGGGAAGAGAGTGTTGGACACCAGGTTTTCAAGTTAAATCATGAAAAGTACTAAATATTAGGCACAGGCAGGCAGGTCTGAGATGTGTAACAAATAAACCAAGCTTCCAGCAAAAACGTGGAGAGAGTCCAGAGCTCGAGTTCCTCCCCAACTACAGGCACTCTTGTTGCCCCCTGACCTTTTAGCCTCACGCCAGTACATCTGCAGGTAACGTACGGAGGCACCTTCACCTGTGCACATGCGGCCAGGCATGAAACTGCCGCCACACGCTGGGGACATGGCAACCCTATTTTTTCCTTTTTTATTGAATTTATTGGGGTGACACTGGTTAACAAAATTACAGGGGTTTCAGGTGCACAATTCCACAACACATCATCTGTCCACTGTACTGTCTGTTCACTACCCCAAGTCACGTCTCTGTCCATCACCTACATCTCCCGACCCTCTTCCACCTCTCCCCTTCCCTTAGGTGATAAAGAAGCGATGAGAGGGAAATCCAGAATGTTGAGCCTTCTGTAAAGAGTCCCCCTTTGAGGAGAGGCCCGAAAAAGAAGTGACTACCCGAGGTCACAGGAATATAAAAGAAAATATAGCTGATATTCCCTTCAGTGAAATGAAAATTTCCTGCAGGGAAAAATAAAAGACTTAAAATCCTTTATAAGCAGAGTTGGAAACAAGCACTACTTAAGCATATCACAGTCTCTGGCACTTCTGTGAGTTAGTTCTATAATCATTTACTGAACCTTCCAGGTGGTTCAGAATTCCAGAGAACTGACTGAAAGCTAAGCATTGGGAAAACCACTTATGCTTAAGTTTTGACAATCTTCCCCGGGGTCACCAGTTTATTCCAAGAGAGGCAGAGGAATAAGGGCAAATCAGTTTTATCAGAATAAATATCAAACAGAATTCCTTACTCAGATTCAACATAAGAAATGTGAGCCAAGACTCACATTAAGTGATAGTATGTGAAAAAAGTTACAGAAAATATATATACTAGAATCAATTTTAAGTTTAAAAACCTTCAAGACTATTAGTATATATTCATTCCCACATATATACCATCATATATGAAAATGAATCTAAAAAAGAAAGATAAGAGGTAACATTGATTATCTCTAAGTAGAAGACATTGCATAAAGGGGATGGGGCCTTCACTTTCTATGTTATATACCTCTGAATGTAATCCAAATTCTATTTTCCCTAGGCATGTGTTCACTGACTTTTTTTTTTTTAAAGCAGAAGAAGCCATTTAAAATTTTTACATAAACATCCTTAGAGGATATTTCATACAGGAGGGCAAACTTGAGAGCTTTGGCAATGTCTTTTGAAAAGAAGACAAAACAGACATGGCTGGTATGGCTCAGTTGTTTGAAGTTTCATACTGTAAATCAAAAGGTCACAGGCTTGATTCCTGGTTGGGGCACGTGCCTAGGTTGCTGGTTCAGTCCCCACTCCAGGTGCATACAAGAGGCAACCGATTGATGCTTCTCCCTCACATTGATGTTTCTCTCCCTTCTTTTCCCTCTCTCTAAAATCGATAAGCATGTCATAGGTGAGGATTAAAAAAAAAGAAGATAAAAGAGTTCACGAAGTTTCTGAAACTACAATATGCAGCTCTTTCTTTAATAATGTCTGATGAGGATATACTTAAAAGTAAATTTGTAACTATTACTTTTTTGCAAAACCTACCTTGCTCCCCAAAATATGTCCTCCATTATCCACCAGTGTAGTGAAATGGTTCATATTTAACCTTAGATGGTCAACTCCATACTCATAAAGTCAAACATATTAATCTAAGCTTGCCTCCTTCCTTCTCACCCCAACCCCAGCCTCCTCTGCTCCCCCTGGAATCCTAGCGGGGTGACACCAAGTTTGTTTTTGAACCAGATCTTCGTGGGTGGTATACATTTACAAAGATTACACTAAGAAACAGATCCTCATTGTAGAAATGTTAGAATACTCAGATGAACAAAAAAAAAAAGTCAGTCTGTACTATGGCTGGAGTTTCATTTAACATGATTTCAAAATGTATTTGGATTTCTTAACAAAATGGATTAGACCTCACATTGTTCTGCTTCCCTCACTCAGCAATAGACCACAAACATCTTTATAGGGTAATCATATGATTTTATAGCATTTTTAATTCCACCATAAAAATCTGTCATTCAGATATACAACAATTTATTTAAATCCTTATTAAAATACCCATGCTTCTCACCTTACAAGGGGCTTACATCCTAATAAAGCCATTGTAAATTGAAAATAGTGTAAGTCAAAAATGCGTTTAATACGCCTAACCTAGTGAACATCATAGGTTAGTCCGGCCTACCTTAAAACGTGCCCAGAATACTTAGTCTACAGTTCGGCAAAATCATCTCGCTGCTGCCACCCAGCGTCACGAGAGAGCACCACACCACATCCTGCTAGCCCAGGAAAAGCCCAAAATTTGAAATTTGAGTATGTTTTCTACTGAATATGGACCACTTTCACACTATAAGTTGGAGACCATCTGTACTTAGGCTGTTTCCAAATATTTACATTCAAACAATGCTGCAACCTTTGTCCACACTTCTTTGAATAGATTCTTAATCCACTTCCTTAAAATACATTCCTAGCTTTTCATTCCTAGAAGTAAGACAGCAGGGTGAAAGAATTTGCTTGCTCCTGTTGGTTACACAGCTCCACGTTGCCTGGGGAAGCTGCTCCGGTTTTATGACCTTTGTCTCAGGCAGTGAATGGGGTTGCCTCAACCAGGCAACATAACTTCATTTTTACTCTTTGCAAAATTGAGAGATTAATAAACTAATCTTGGGTATTTCTTTAATTGCTAGTGAAAATGAATACTTTTCCATCTGTTAGTTAGACATCTGCATTTCTTCTTTTGTACACTGTGTGTCTGCCAGACGGGCCAAACTGAGTGACACTAAGCCGGCCTCTGGTGACCAAATGTTCTCATCTTCAGCGGAGTTGACTGAGCTAAGAATGTGGATGAGACTCCAATTCTGGAGAAACAAGGACTGCCCTTGGCCTCTAGCTGTTCTTTAGACTTGCAGTCTACAAGATTCCCCTTTACGTGAAGAGAGCTCCAAAATCTAATGTACAATTTCCCCCAATGCTCGGGTATACTGTGAACCTCGTTTGGTATAGCAAGGTAAGTGGACAATTAGCTTAAGTCACGGGCAAAATCCCCACTAGGGTTGGGTCAGTGAGCTTTGCTATCTGTAAGTCAGACTGAATGTCCAAGCCCAGGCAGCAATCTTGCAAAAAGGTTTTAGGAGGGAGTCTGAGGACAGTGTATGGACAGCACACTGCTGAACCATCACTCTTGCTAGACCATCTCAGACCCTATACCCAGATGACAGTGAATGTCACACAATGACGCTTATTTGGCACAGCCAGCTTTGTAGAGATGTTTGGAACAGTTGACTGACTTCAGCTACAAGCCAGTGATCAGATAAAATAAGACTCACTTCTTCGGTCTCTTTCCTGCCTTTGCAGTATATAAATCCAAGATTTAGCTGCTTCTGCTGTCAAGAGTTGAATTCTCTTAGCTTGTCTTATGACACGGAAAGAGGCATAAACATGAGTGGGCCCTACACTAACCACAGGATTTCTGTCACCTGTAGGAAGGAGAGGAGGAGAGGAATAACCCTGGAATGCCAGTCAGTAGTGGGGTGGGGAGGATAGAGTTATTTGGGAAGGGGGAGGTGGGTAGGGTTGGGTAGGGAATGTGTGTCTCAGTTTCCAGGACAGCTTGCATAGTCTGAAAGAACTTCCTGGTAATTACCTGAGAATTGGGACTCTAGAGTTTAAAGTACAAAAACAAATCCTCCAAATTGCTTATTTAGGATATCTAAAGACAAAAAAGAGTGAATTTTTAAAATTTATGCAAATAACCAAAATAAGTTTCTTTTGTTATTTCATGTTGTTTACCCACCTCTCTTCCTTTTCTCACTTTCCTAAATATATCCATCCTGAATGTTCATGGTTTCTAACTCCAAGGTTAAATATAATCTCTAGAGTTCAATTCAGTTCACTATAAAATTAGCTATGCTTCATTTTTTTTGTTTGTTTAAAGAGAAATTAATTGGTCCTAAAATGACTCCTAAACTGACTGTCGTGTGTGTGAACGTCATTCTACTTATAAACAACTTCTGACCAAAGTGAGATTCCAAGGATGTTGATATGAGCACAGACAAGATGCAGTCAGAACCGTTCAGACCATCAAACCACCACAGATTGTCGGCTGGGTTCTTGCACAGAGCCCCCTGAGCTAGCAATCAGCTGTTTCCTGTATTTGATGCAGATACATGTGGGAAACTGGGGTAACCTAAATATTTCTGAAATTTTCCAGAGATCACATTACCTGTTTGATCCTCTCGGAATCATGAAAAGTAACTTAAAAAAAATCTCTTAAATGTGATACTTGTCACGCAAAGAATTTTGTAAGAGAAGTGATAAGAGCTCTTGTTTTTTGGGTGGAGAACTAAAAAAACAAAAAGTAGTGCATAAGGAGGGACTTGGAGAAAGAAATGGCTTCACAACACCGTAACCAAACCCACCAACATATTTTTCTTTTCCATATACAAGCAGAGTGCACTCTACCCTGTAAAGATGAACAGAACTCTGCCTCCTATGTCAGAGAGCTTTACCTTCACACAGCACTCTGTGTCTTGTTGCTGAATTTTTAGGCTAATATGTTTTCACTTATCCTCATATCTTATCCTGGACAACTGACCAGAATGCTCCTCATATATTCCTCAATTGTTTAACGAGTTGTAACAGTTTTTAAGTGATTCAGTTCCATGTTGAAATAAGTCATATAACCTTTCTGTGCCTTGGTTTCCCAATCTGTAACATACGGTTAGTTGATGATCTAAAGAGTCCCTTCTGAGTGAAAAAAATTTCTGATTATTCATTCATTCATTCATTCATTCATTCACTCAATACACATTTATATTAACCATCTAGCCTGTGCCAGGAACTATTTGAGGCATTGGGATACACCTGGGTACACAAGTAACAGAGTTCCTGCCCTCATGGTGCTTCCATTTTAGTGGAGGGAGACAGAAGAAACAAACAAAAAAAATACAAACAGAATGTCAGAGAGTGAGTGACCAGCTGAAAGTGAGGATAAAGCAGGATGGGAGCAGTAGGGAGTGTCAGTGCCTCGAAGGATGTCAGAAGATCAAAGCTGGCCTCACCAAGAAGGAGCCACTTGAGTAGAGCCTTGAAGGTGGCGAGGAAACAAGTTATATGCAATCTGGAGGAGGGGTAGGATCAGATGCAAAGGCCCTGAGGTAGGTCTGAAAAGGCAGGAGGGCCAGAGTGAATGAGTGCAGAAAAAGAGGACTCAAGATGAGCAGAGTAGGCCACCCTAGAGATTTTGACTAAAAGCAAACTACAAAGTATTCTCCTAGCTTTACACTTGGTTTAAACTGCAGATTCCCAACACCAGAATTTGTTAAAGTTGGATAAGAAATTAACTTGTAACATGAAAGTATTAGATTGCATTTAAAAAGTGGCTACTTCCTTAAATACAACCCTTCTGTTTCTGTGAACTTCATTATTAAGTAACACTGGAGATTTCTAGGATGTATCATAAAAATGATTATGACTCACTTGGCAGATGTACATAGCCACTGCCAAGGGCAAGTCTCATTTGGGGGGTCTGGGGCCCTGATTCAGCAGCCCCTGTTCTTTACTTTCTGCCCAGAAAGTATAGCCCCTGTTTCTTTTGAGGCTCCCCAGTACCTGGCCTGCTGGCCAACATGGCACAATATCATACGCAATTGCCAAAAGACAAAGGCTAAGCCGGCACATCCTTTAAGCTCATTTTATATTAATTGCATAAGCACAAACTCAAAAGAACAGAAATAGTGGGCTGCTATAAGCAGAGTTTCACTAAATGTCTTGGCAAACTTGAGAATTTATAACTACAGAGATGCACTGAGAAAGTCATCATAGGGTCAGGAAACATTTGGCCAGGAAGTAAAGGAAGAAGCTGGCCAGGGCCCTCTCAGAACCAGGAGTCCTGACCCAGCCGGAGCTCTGCTCCCGACCTCCTCTTTTCCTTATTAAGGTCAGTCCTCAGCCCCTTCTTAGAATGTGGGTCCTCTACCCTGCAGCAACCCCCCATCGCCAGAGGGGTTTCAAAAATAACACTTGCAGAGACCCCAACCAAGTCCTCTTGCATCCAAGTCTTGAGAGTGGGAGGAGGGGGCAGGCAGCTGTGGTTTGTTACAGCGCTGCAGAGCAGGCTTAGCGGGGGTCCATTCTTTAAGAGAGATGCACGAATTTCTGAAGTTCCTGAACTCATTTCATAGATTCTTGCTCATGAACTTTTCTAACTCAAATTTTAGAAAAGAGAGAGTCACCACTAACGGTTGGGTGTCAGGCCACCAGAGGTTTCCCAGGACAGCATTTATCTCCATGAATTCACCACGTTTCTGAGGTCATCTACTGCCACCCACATCAGAACTGCCTGGGCTCAAGAATGATGACTCATGCTAGTCAAGTTGCTAGGAGCTTGAGGCACACATCCACACATCCATTGACTTTCGGAAGAAAGGCGACTGCCGGAAGGAGTCGATATTCCTGCTCTGAGCAGCACATCCTGGTCCCGTAGCAGTGCAGCTCTGTGCTTAGGGCTGAAATGTGAAGCCAGAATGCAGGCTTGCTGACACGGAGGAATGGAACTCAAACCCAGGCCCACCAGACTCTCAAGTCCTGCTCTTAAGCAACTGTGCTGTCGTCCATCTCAGTGGTACACACTGCACAGCAGCATGACATCCATATGCAATGGACACTTCGTTGGGTCAAAGCTGTGACAAATAAGAGTGGCATGAGACCATGACACATCTGGTAGCTAGATTGGTCTAGAGAAGGAACTGATGTAGATTCATTTATACTGTTGACATTTACAGACTGCCAGGATAAAAGGATAAAAGTCCCCCTTGCACTTCAGTCCCAGACAGACTGGTCAGGAGGTAAAGACAGTGCTTTGAGGTCTATGCTACAGCAGTGGGAGAGGCAGAGTCACAAAGAAGCCTCTAGGGAGAGACCTTAATCCGGCATGAGAGGTGGTCATGAGGGCCTCTGAGTGCCAGCAACACCCTGTGCAAGCCTTCCAGAATGACACAGGGGAGAGAGCCAGGGAAAGAACATTCTGGGCAGAAATACAGCACATATAAAGGCACAGAACTGTGCCCCTGTGGGACAGAGCTAAGAGGAAAGGAAAAGACAGGGGCAGGGCCCACATCATTAGGGACTTCACAGAAGGATTCAGGTTTCTCCTCCAGATAGGATGCATCATTACATATTCTAAGCAAGAATCTGCAAGATTCTGATTTGATTTTAAGAGGTCACTCTGGTAGTGATGGAAACAACTCACAGGAAAGATGCTGGGCTGTCAGGGAGGCAGGTTACGGTGGTATTCTAATCAAGTCAGAAAAGAGAGCAGTGGCTATGTAGATCCCAGAAAGAGTTAGGAAAGCAGAATGAACCGAGGGTGAGCATTGAAGAAAGAGAGGCCAAGGAGAACCCTTGTGTTCCTCGTCTGGGCAAGTTGGCAGAGCTGGTGACCAAGATGGGAACCAGGAAGTTTGTACGATCTGGTGAATTTGGGATGATGATACCCAGCAGGCAGCTGCATACCTGGTCCTGGAGCTCAGGAGTTCTTGGTTGGGACAGAAGTTCAGAAGAACAGCAGCAACTATCAGGCATGGTGCCACAAGTGCCACATCATTCCATAAGCACTGAACCTGATGACATGTGCAGAGTATCTCTGGGGTGCCAGGCACCTCATCTCCATCATGTTCCCTCAGCAACTCCATGACAAAGGTATCACCATCCCATTTTGCAGGTGGGCAAAATGAGGATCAGAGGGGTTAAGTAACTTGCCAAGGTCTCATGGCTGGGACAAGGCCAAGCTGGGAGACAAACCTAGGCCCCCGATGCCAGGGCTGACTCTCTTGTATCATGCTACCTCTCAGCAGGCAGCACAAGTGACATCATTGTATAGTCACTCCTCACACAAGGACTCAAATTAACCAAATAGATTTTTAAAAATTAAAACTCACTTAAGAATAAGCTTCATACTCAAAGGTACATATGTGAGAACTAAAAATTCACTATTTTCCCTAAAACATCCTTAACTTTGGCAAAATTTGTATGATAGATAACTTTCAAAGAGTGGGTTGGTGTCAACAATATAGATGTCGCCAGTACTAAAAATGTAACTGATTCTTTATCTGAGCAAATCAGGGTTTTATAAAGCACACCATTCTAAAAACAACCCTGAGGCTGGTTTAGTCCCACCACTATTGCAGAACTGTACTGCAGGCGTGTCTGCCCCAGCACAGCTCTCCCATGTAAGGGACTATCAGCAATGGTTGATTCACCTGTCCCCTACCAAAATTCAAACCTGCTGCTTACATAGGAGGCCACTTTCTTAGACTGAGGCAGCGTCTTCTTCATGAACTATGCTACAATGTGGACTATGCTTTGCGATTTTACAATAACAGTCATAAAAGGATGATGAGGATAAGGAATAAAGTCCTCCATAAACATCTGTTTGAGCAACAGCCCAGGCAAATCACACTATCCAAAGATGGGCTTGCCCAGAGTTCTCCTTAGGTCAGGATAAGGGAATGAGAATCACACCGGCACTCATTCACTAGCCTTGCTGATTCATCACAAGGTGGATTAACCCTTAAAACAAAGACTAAAGCAGAACCAGAGGAATCTGAGAAACGACTGGTTCAGAGAGTTATGTTGTGAAATCACTTCAGTTGTTCTATGGCATTATGGGATACATACTTACCTCGAGAACGTGGTATGTCTCCCAAAGACATATAACGCTTAGGAAGATAGTTCCCTGACTTTGCCTGTTTGTAACATCTAATCTCAAAGCCCTTTGGTTTCCAATCAAAACTGAAAATCAGACTGCTATTGCCTGTTGTATTCAAGATTCACTTATTTACCTAAACCTCAGTTTACTTCTTTGCAGATACAAGGTAATAATACCTGGCCTGCACTGCTCTGCCCAGCTCCCGGTGGCTGCTGAGATAACTAAACAAGGTAACAGATGAAAACACAATGAGCCCTGGGAAACTCTGTACCTGTGAGCTATCACTGTTTGTGAGATTGATAACAACTTCATGGGGAAATGGGCCCTCAATATAGCCTATTTCTTTACTGAAGATTTACAAACACTATGTTTCTTTACCGAACATTTTAAAACACTATGGATACTCTAAAATATAGCCAGAGCCACTCTTAACTACTGGGCAGGGGTGGGAGGGCAGGGAACACATCATAAAACCAGGAAAGACCTAAAAGATCCAGAATATATTTGAAAAAATGATAACAGACCATAGAGAAAAATATTTTCCTCAAAAGTTGTCATTCTAGATTGGCTCAAACTTAGGAATCTCTTTGTCACAATTCTTTAAAATCCTCTCAGGTGAGATCAAACGTTCTTGGTCGTAAGCAGTTACTGTACATTTTTCTTTCAATGTGATGCATTTCTTATGCAAGTTGTCCTCCATGAACTTAATCGAAATTAATTTGGCATCTAAGTTTAAGCATCCTTTGCATTAGGCATTGCTACATAATATAGGAGATAAGGAAAACACTTCTTTGCTTTATACGAATAGTAGAATCTAACCAGGAGCCAAAGATAAGCATACAAATCACTCTAGTAGAGTAAGAATCATAAGCAAGGCCACAGGAGAGAGACAGCTGCAGCCAGGGGCATGGAGAAAGGCTTCACAGAGAGTGGGAAGCAGAGAGGGAGACCCACTTACACAGACAAAGCGAACGCAGCCACAGAGAAGCAGGGCAGTGTCGCAAGTGCTCAAGGTCCACCCGGCGCTTCCCTCGGGCCAACATGAGGGCAGAAGAGTGTAAAGACCTTGCTATAGCAGTCAGTCCATGGTTGTCACTAAAAAGACACAGCAAAGATTTTTTTTTATTTATATAGCTGAAAATGAAGATGTCAACTCCTGGCAGAGGGAGAAAGAAGAAAGTGTGAGGAAAGGTGTAGATAAAACAAGATTGGCCAAACGTTAATGTTCCTAATTGTAAAGCTGGAAGTTTCTACTCTCCACTTCCTTGTACGTCTGAAATTTTCCATTAAAAATAGCTAAAAAAGAAATGAAGGCCAGATGATCTAGGCAGGTGGTCTGCTGATGGCTTCTCAGCTGGTGGTGTTAATCTTATCAAGAACTTTTGAAACTTTGGGTCAACTGGACCGAGTGGGTGGATGGAGGCTGGAGCCTGCCCCATGGGGAAGTAGACACAAAGCAACGTGACAAGCTCCGTCAGAGTTTGTTTTCAGTTCCTCACTTCCCACTGGGAGGAAGGGAGCAGCAGGGTCTGCTATTAGGCAAGCCGGTGTAAGTCCATCTGAGAAAAATGAAGGCAATTGTACTATTCCCAATGTACTATGTGTACAAGTAATGTAGAGGGTTTTTTTGGTCATGTCAAATTTAATACTTGTCATATCAAATGTAATACTTAACACTAGCTAGACAATATTGATAGGCAAAGTGAAGAAAATTTAAAAACCAGCTGTGGCCCAGTACCCAGAGGGAAGCCCTCAGTCCAGCAGAGCCTCTGCCTCGGTCCTCACATATGCACAGACCTGCGCCCACCCCTCCCCCAGGCACATGCTTTCTCTCCTTGTAAACAGGATCACAGGGAAATATTCTTGTGTAATATGTTTTTAAATTTAAAATGTACACTTTCACTATTTTGTGCAATAGCATTTTACACCATCATTGTAAGGGCTGCGTGATAATTCATTAAAGAATACTTTGATCTGGGGCCTAAATCAAACAACACCATTTAACCAAGCGCTCTGATCTGAGAGAGCTCTTTCTCAAGATTATTTTGAGTTAATATATACTAGTATCATATACACCTGTTCAGAACTATAATGTGACAACTGACATAATTTGTTTTATTGTGGGAGAGGAGGTGGTGGTAATATTCTTACTAGAGAAATAACTATCTTTTTGTTAAAAGTTGTTGGGATTTTAGTCTTGAGTTTTGAATTTTGTTTTCAGGTTGTAAAACCAATACAGGAATGCTGTGGGGTAGGCAGACATATGGTGTTACAACATGTGACAAGTAAAAATCCCGTCTTCCTTCCACCCCATAACACACTGCTCAGAATTGGCTACACATAATGTTTGGTATGTCTGTCTTCCAAACATTTATAAAGTGATTTTAAATACACAGAATATATAATCACACACCCACACAACTTAGGTACATAAATAGATACACGAATACCCATATACACATTAGGGCATACACAGTGTATATATAAAATATATAATATATATATATACATACAATGAGAATTTCCCTTTTTTTAATATTTCTTTTTTTCCTGCCCCTCGAATCAAGATATCTTAGAGACACCACCAATTTTTGCATAAGAACACCCCAAATTCACACTGGGTTAGACTTGCAGGTCTCTCCATCCCAGCACAACTGAGATGGCTCCTAAGAGGCAGTTGGGAACAAAGACACCCCCCTCCTCAATCCATGGCTGTGTCCTCAAAATTTGAACATACTTGGCCTTCCTTTAAACAACCTGCTATCTTCTTCTTTGACTTCAAATCCTTTGCAGTTGTCACTCCAGCTATGTTTGTCTTGGAGTATCAAGTCCCTGATATTCATGCATAAAGTCCTAAAGAATTTCCTTTTCCATGAAACTACCTCCTTGAAGCATGGCTTCTGTCCTGACATTCTGGGACATGGGTCTGCAAACTGCGGTTTCACACCTGTTTTTGTAAACAAAGTTTTATTGAACCCAGCTATGCCCATTCGTTTACATCTCATCTATGGCTGTTTTCACACTCCAACAGCAGAGCTGAATAGTTGCAACCGAGACAGTAGAGCCCACAGAGTGTAAAATACTATCTGATCCTTTACAAAAACATCTGCTGACCCATGTTCTAGAAGGTAGTGAAAACAGACGGTTTTTTTCCCTATCAAAATTTGGAGAACTTGAATCACATGCCCTCTATCCAATATTTTTGTCCTGGTTAAAGAGTTTGTTGTCTATTAAAATACAAAGAAAAATCACCCTGGCTCTGACAATAGCAATGGTTTGACGGTAGACCTTTAACAACGTGCTGAGAATGGGGAGCCCTGATTTACGGCATTTGCAGATTTCCAGAGTGTAAACATACACATAATGGCTTACTTAAAGCTGAAAAATGTGATGCCACTGAACATGAAACTGGGAAGAAATGCATACAAACGCTAGTGCAAACCAGCTCCCACAAAACACTGGCTCCTTCAGATGTCTGCAATGTTCCAAAATGGGACACCAATGGCCCAAGCCCTCACTTTAAAGATGAAGAGACTGAGGCCTAGATAAAGTACTTTGCCCAAGACTGGCCTAGTGAGTGGGACCAGATTGGAGCTCATTTCCCTGTAGAGTCTGCCTGCCTCACAGGGAGTGACTTTCTCCAAAAAATAAAGACTGGAGGAAGGAAGGCAAAGGAAGTTCTTTGCCAGGCACATGGTAATAAATGCTGGTTTTATTATCATCACAGTTTGGGACTTTGGCTTTCTCAGCACATGCTCTGAAGCACACATCTAGAAGGGGAATTGTTCTTCACATGGGACCATGTTTCATGTGAACACTGACAGTGCACTGTCTCTCAATCATCCAGCAGTTCCCTAAGTGAACAGCTCCAGAAAGACAGGGGCCACATCTGTCATTGCTCACTACTTTCCCCAGAGTCCAGTTCAGAACTGGGCACCTGGTAAGCAGGTGGTAAGTGGGAGATCAATACATATCTTTCTACCAAGCATAGAGCAGATGCTCAGAGGTTGGATCATTTGCTTCTCCCACCTATGGACAGTGTAACTACAGATGCAACATGCCCTTGTGCTTGCAACACGTCCAAAGCATAAGCTACAGTGTGGAGCACGAGAGACTCTGTGGACGGAGGAGCAAAAGGGAGGACAGAGTTAGAGAACATCTTTTCTTTGATGTACGTAATTTCTATCTGAACTTGTGCTGACACAACATGAAGTCAAGAAAATAATCCAGTGAGAGATCCCACCTACCACACACCAGGATGCAGGTCATTGCTTTCTGGCAAGGAAGTGCCATTCACACTGACACACCTCTGAAAGTAGAAAGTGCAAGAACTCCAAGACTGGGGAATCAGTCCAACAAACTCAAGTCTACACAACTATACACAGAAATTAACATGGAGGAAAGGAAGGCAAAAGCATGCATGCATCCCTGTTCTTTCAGAAACAACTTCTTGACCACCTGGTAACTTTCACACAAACCCCTACACACTTGACATGAACTTCCCATGGGCTCTTCTTGGAATCTCCAGGTCCTGTCTGACCCATCACTGCTGCAATCTGGGTGCAGAGAGGTGAGCTGTGGGGGCACAGAAACAGCCAAAGCCACCTGTGAGCCTTGCTGAGTTTTCAGGAGGCTAGCAGGTTTCCCCATCGCTTATATGGGGCCCTAGCACTTGGTTTCCAAAGTAAGGTTGGCTCCAAATGGCAGAGGTTAACACTGTCCAAGGCATGAGGTGGTATGTGTTTCCATTCAGAGGAAGGATCACAAACAAGAAGCAGGGCCAAAGTGGTCGAAGCCTCCAAAGTATTTCCCACACCAGTGGTTCTCACAGTGTGATGTGGTACAGGGCATTCTTTTGAAATAATACCAGGATGCTATTTGCTTTTTTCACTCTTGTGTTTTCAGAAGTCCACAGAGACGTTTTCCAAGGCTATGTGACATGTAATATTGCAACAGACTGAATGCAGAATCAGATCTCAGAATCTATCTGCCTACTATGAAACCTGACATCTAAGAGATTTGCAAAAATATAAAATGCCATTCTTTGCAGTAACATTCAGTTTTGGAAAATACGGCAGCTTTCATAAAAAATATGTTAACATGTAATAGGTCCAACTGTTATTTTTAAATGAATTATTAAGTTTAGAAATAATTTCTGTTCTACATGGTAAATGGCCCACATAAACAACAGCACCGTAGTATACTAATTTGAAGAAAGTAAAGGAGTTCTGAGTCCCCCCAAAAGTTTGAGAATTGTTGTCCTAGAGGCTGTGCCCCTCCCCAGCTCTCACAGCCCTTACCCCGAGGGTTCTGTATGGTGCAGGAGGCCAAGATGTGCCATTCTGATGTGCGGGCTGAATTAGGAAAGGCAGCCCATGCTCCTTCCTGGGTCTCTGAATCTATTAGAGTGGACTCTGTGTCCTCCCTTCCACCTTCCACCGAAGGGTCTTTTCCCCCTCGCCCCAGTTTTCTCTTGCCACTTGGTGTGGATTTCCCAATCTACCAGCATGTCAGTGAGGATTTCCCTATCTGGCCAGCCCGAGCTCAGCGAGGCCTACCAGGTGAGGCCCGCATATACCCTTCTCGGAGTTAGGGCTCCCCTGTTTGGTTGGCCTGCACAGCCTCGGTGAGGGCTCGCCAGTGAGGCCCCTGCATCGAGAGGATTCTCCAAGCTGCAAGCACACCGAGACAAAGGTAGACGAGGAGAGCCACTTCCAGTACCGAACCCCGCTCTCCTCATGGCATGGGCAGCTGTCTAGGCGAAGAGGTCAGTCCCCAGGGAGAACTGGTCCTGGATTCTTCCCTCGGCCTTCCTAGACTCTCCCCCGCCCCCAGCCACTCTGCAAGCCTGAATCGCAATCTCGGGGAAACGTGTCCCGGACGTCCCGAAGAGGCTCACACTGACTCCTCCAGAGGCAGGGCGGCTGGAGCTCCCGCCCGGGATGTCAGGCCGTTTCAATTGGTACTCACTGCAGGCTGCACGGTGGGGCTCAGATGGCCAGGCGGACACTAAGCTGCAGGCTGCTCCAGTGCACTGAGCGGCGGGGTGCGCTTCCGTGAGCTGCGTGGTTCCAGCTACTGACACCTCCTCTGTGCTTCGCCCCCAGCCACTCCGGACCAGGGGGCGGAGCTGGGGCGGAGCAGAAGATTGGGGCCTTGATCTGCTGGAGCTCTGGCCTGAGGGGGCGGGTGGGGGCGGAGTCTGCCGTGCCTACCCCTCCCCCATCCCGCAGGGAGGGACTTTGCTCTGGTAGGGAGGGAGGGTTGCTGACTCCGTAATCGTCGCATAACCCTACTGACTTTGTTTTGGGCCGGAGTCCACTCCTGCCTTTCCTTGGCCTGGGACCAGGGCGACTTTAGCTCACTTTGGGACCTGGAGTGTGCAACGGCCCAGCTCGCGCTACAAAGTGAGGGGAAGAAATGAAGCTTTTAAAAACGATTTGGCCGAATGCCACCCTAAGGCTTCATTATTTGGCTGCTTCAGTAGGTGTGATCTGTAACCCGTGGTCTCGCTTCTCCCTACCGCCTCGCCCCTCCCGGCCCCCTCCCGCCCCCCCACAGCGCACGCGCTTTAATTCCTTGTAAAGCCTGCCAAGTGGTCATCAGGGTCACGCTGACATGATAGGACTGCGACATTTCCATGGGTACAAAGGCAAAGTTTCTCTGTGTGATTTTTTAAACTTGTGAAAACACTTTACAATGCAGGCTGTTCATCGGTCTGATGTTAGTGAAATGGGTGAGAGTTGACACTGTGGGCCTCCTTCACAGGACCTGCTTTTGGTAGTTTGGTTGGAGCTCTGCCCTCTCAGGCAAATGTGAGTCCAATGAAGTGATTAGATCTTTCTAGATGAAAGGTGGTGAGGTTTTCCTGCCCAACTTATATGGGAAGTTATTGTAGTTTTTGATCTTTTTAAAAAAATATTATAGTTTCAGGTGTACAGTGCAGTGGTTAGACAATGTAGTTTTCTATCTTGAGTATCTGAATAAATAGTTTATAAGATGAATAATAACTAATACTAATACTAATACTAATACTAATACTAATACTAATACTAATACCTACTGTTTCCAGTTACCATGCTCTTACCCTGTGCAGGGCCCTATGATTGGATCTTTACATGTTATTTAATTCACCTCTTCCAACTGCCCTATGAAGTAAGAAATATTCCCCTACTGTGCAAATATGAAATGTCCCATAACCAGGATTCGGTCCTCAGGCCTATCTGACTCTGAAGCCCACACTTTTTTCATCATGCTATGCTATAAAGTAGAGTTATTCCCTAGTTACATTTAATTTTAAAGGGGATATTAACTGTATTTCAAATATCAGAGAAGACTTTCTTCCCACTCACTCTCTAAATTCCTTCCATTCACATTTATTAAACAAACTTTCCTTGAGTGTCCACCATATGCCAGAGGTTCATGGCCAACCCTGAAAAATAATATTAGAGACTTCCCCCACCGCCACACCTTGGAAGTTACGGAGAGTATGAGTATAGCAGGAGTGGGCAGAAGGCTGGGAGGTAGGAAGAGAGCACTTCCAGCTAAATTTTCATTCTAAGCCAACCTTTCAAAAATCAAAACTTCTGAATGTTTAATGATAACAGGCATATAATATGACAATTGGTAATCCTTGACAGAAAATAATTAAATCAGAACTGTAAAGGGAATTGAAATTTAGTAGTAGACACTTTGGGCAAAAAACATGAAGGAAATAGTTCCCACTCTGCTCTCTTGGGAATGTCATTAGTGACATGCATATTGCAAACCCAATGGCCTCTCTTCTGTGCTTGTCCTTGCTGACTGCTCTGTGGTATTTGACACCGGTAACTAGCCTTTCTGTGAAATTTTAACCTTCTTTTGGCTTTAGAGCTCTCTGCTTTCCTGACTTACCTCTTTCTTAGGCTCCTTCACTGCACTCTGTACTCTCACTTTATCTGTGACTTCATACACTGATGAGTTTTCTTCATTTATCTCTAATGCAGGCTTCCTGCCACCCATAGCTGAAGCCCACCACATCTGCCTTCATTGACCTTAACCCTCTTTGGATCCCCACACTCCTTATTCCCAGACATTTGTGGGGCATTGCCACCTGCATATTCCAAAGGCACCTGGCATTCTTCCCATCTAAAATGGGAATTCAGTGTCTTCTCTAACCATCTGTCTGTCCTCTGCTATGCATGCAGTTTTTCCTCATCCTAAATACCACCTCTTGAATTGCAACCGTATGGTATGTTGAGAAAGCTAAACTTCCAATGGTTCAGAATCATATTATTATGCTCATAGAAGGTTTGCCTGGTAAATATTTCTGTCATAATACAGAAGATTCTGCAAGTGGCCCAAAGGAGTGCATATACTTCATAGACTTTCTGAGAGGAAGCCATCCAGGTGAGGTAACGGCTTATGCATCAAAGATCTACACCCAGGGGCAGAAGGGTCCTCAGCTGAGGTAGCAGCATTGTCCTTTCTAATAGCCTTAGCAACAGAAGTTTCTGCTACTATAAAAAAACCACAAGGACTTGGTTGGAGACCTGTTAACATCTTAGGGATGTGTCCCATTACACTCCAACTGACTTCAGTACTTTGTACGAATTGGACTTACTCAGTTTATAGAAAGGTCTAAAAACCTGGACCCAACAAACTTTATATTATGCTTTTGTTGGTACACGCACACTCAAGGAAAAGCCCTGAGGCTGAAAATCTACCACTGTAAGCGGAGGGCAGGGAAGGGCAGGAAGAAACTGAAGAAAGAGGCTGGCCATTCCAGTCTGGCAACTAACTGAGTCTATTAAGGAAAACTTACACAGGAGATGCCCTTTGGGCAGCTGCAAGACAAAGTGGCAGTTCTCCATACTGCTTAAAAGGCGTCAGAGAATTACACAGGGTAAAGTGGGGGCAGAGATGCAAATAGACACTAATTGCAAATGCTACCAGGTATGGAAAAGTGCTTCACATCCCTGACCAGGTCAGAAGAACAGCCTGTTCTAGAAATCAGCATATAGCTGGAGTCAGGGGAAGGGCCCTGATTAATCTCAGAATCACAGTCTCTAAGGCAGGATTTTGGCAAGTAGTTTGTGTTCTAGCCCAGGTCCAGCTCAAGGGTCCCAGCAGCAGTCATGTCATGGAACAGTTTCTCCTTCACAGCTCTGCAATTGATAATGCATGTTCAGACATGTTATTTAATAGAAAGGAAGTGATGTAGTAAGAGAAAGGCAGCCTAGCATAATGGTCCCCAAACCTCTTGATGCATTGAAAACACACATTCCCATGTTGCACTCTTAGAAAGACCAAGTTTGAGAGTCCGACCACCCTTGGAGAAACAGCAGTGTTGGATCCCAAACTGGGTGTTTTTTAGAATCACCAGGAGGTGTTTATTAAAAATACTGCTTCCTGTGCCCCTCATCTCCTAGAATGTTTGATTCATTAGGTCAGGGTGGGATTGTGCATAAAGTCTGAGGAATCTAAATGCTACAGGTAATTAGCATGTCCACATTCTCTAGCATGTCCACAGACTGACACCAGGGAGCTGCTATTTGAAACTATATGCTCCACAAAGGTACGACCATGTCAGTTTGTTCACCATCCCTAGCACAGAGCCTGGAGCACAATAGGTTCTAAATACAAGTTTGTTGACTAACTTATTGTCAGTTTCTTCCTGTCCCCTGTCTATTGCTCTCTGTCGGCCTGTGTGCTGTTCAGTATTCTCATAACACAGAAGAGAGATATCTTTTTGGAAATAAACAAAGCATAAGGTAGTATTTCCTGAAATTCTTGTTTAAAGGGACTTTGGAATACCAAAGTTCATTACTAAATTATGTCTTCCTCATATAAGAGGAAGTTGGAAATAAATGTTTTATTCCTCTAAAAATTGCTATATTCATAATAAAGAAAGGCATTTCTTAGCCTCATCTTGGCCCTGCAAAGATATGCAGCTGCCACCACCCCTACTGTCTGTTATAGTCTAATTTTTTTTTAATTTATTGGTTTAGAGAGAGAAAGGAAAAATAAGAATGGGGCAGGGGAAAGTGGGGGGAGAGAGAAAGATTTGTTTTTCTACTTATTCATGCATTCATTGGTTGCTTCTTGTATGTGTCTGACTCGGGGGTCAAACCTATGGCCTTGGTGTATCGGGATGACACTCTAATCAACTGAGCAACCCAGCGAGGCCTAGTCTTAATTTTTGTATGCTCTTTCTTGCTGCTTAAGTGCCTAAATTTTTGAGCTGCCTTTCCAGAGAAGCAGGATCATTTGGCCACCTGATGAACAATTAACTGCCACCCCCTTCACTATAACTAATAATAAAAGACAAATGTGACTAAATGACCCATTAATCTTTATAGCAACCCTCTGAGGCTGGTGACATTGTTGCCATTTCACAAATGAGATTTAGAATGATCACATGATTTGCTTCAGGTCATTTAACCCATAAATGGTGATGTTGGGGTTTGAACAAAGGCGGATATAACTCCAGACTGTGCTTTTACCCTCTCTGCAAGCAAATACAGTTTTACTGAAGTGAAGTCACTGCATACCCTAAGGTTATAAATTACTTATTCTTTGCACAAAAGAAGAGGAAATTAGATGTTCTGGGAGGGAATGTTGTTTTGTCACAATGTATCAAAAATTCATTTTTCGTTTATTTTTAGGGCTTCTCTAGGGTAGTGGTACAGAGGTCCCTGCTGCAGCCCTCTACTGTAGCGCTCCTTATCCTGGGGGATGCAGGTGTTAGAAATCAGGAGTACTAATGTTATTGTTCACAGGCCGTTGGTACTGACTTATTTAATTTTTTTTCCCAGAGGATGATTTAGTAACATTGACAAATGGGAGTTAAAAAAGCTAGCTCATCTGTCACTAATTGGACTCATTTGCATTTCCAGGTTATGAAGAGACTGCTTTCACATATTAATTTATTTTTAAGAAGTCTTTCTACAGCTTCTATGTCTCTTATGCTCTCTTCACTCTTTTCCATATTTTAGTCTCTTTGTCTTTATTCAGGGTGTTTCTTAGTGACCTGTCTTCAAGATAATATAAAAGCAGTAGATTCCCTGTGCTCATATTCCCCCAGCTACAAAGCAAACTCACTGTCTGCAGAGCATACACCTGGGCTTCTCCCTGTTCCACCCATTGGGAACTGGTGCAGCATTATGCTCATGCTCCTGGTTGTGTATGAGTAGTAAAGTACTTTGTGTCTGACCCAAGAATCTTATCTTTTCTGCCAACATCCATGAAATGGAACAGGCTATATTGTGAGCTTGTGTAGAGTAAAATCTCAGATCCTGTGAGTTTTGGTGAGAAGGTGGAATGCTGATGGAGACATGCCTTTTTGGAAGGACCCATGGGCTGTGTTAGTGGACATGAGGAGACTCTTGAGGATCCAGTAGTGAATGCACTCACATAAATGGTGAGCAAGGGGAAGAGTAAGGGTCCCTCACTGGCAAAGGGAAAAATGCCAACAGCCCACCCACATGATGTTTTGTTGTGCTTACTGTCTTTGAGAGCAGGAGGAGAAAGGGATGCTATGTGACAGTGGGACAATAAAGCCGGACAACCAAAAGAACTGTAGCTGCTGAGTCATGGGATTTCCAAAGCTTAAATAAATGACATGAGCAATAGGGAGAGAGAACTTTAGTTGGACTAAAACTGATGTTTGTTTGAATGAGCCTGAATTGCTGGTAGCTGCATGAAACTGGAAGTTGATACAAAGCCTTACTTACTGCCATGGAATTGCTCTGTCCCTCTGTACCTCTTGACTCCTTCTTTCCCCCATTCTCCAACATCAGCTGCTTTAAGGAGAAATATGAGTATGCTTGTGGAACTTCAGGGGGAGGAGAAACTCAAATTTTTTAGTGCTATGGTATACAAGTGCTCAGGTTACAATTCTACCCAACTAGCTGGGGAAGGGGCGCTGGATGCTGAGGGATTGGATGCAAGAGCAGCTAAAGGCACTGAACTGTAATAATGGGGGCAAGAGAGCTGTGACGAGCCTGGTGAAGGGACAAATAATAAAAAGTAGCCATCCTCGCAGTCCAAGATGATAGTAAAGTAGTTGGAAGTTACATTCACCTCCTCCCAGGACCAAACTGGAATTGCAACTAGATTATAGAAGAATCAGCTTGAATAACCAACTGAAGACTAGATGAGCAGAAGTCTTATAACAAAGGACTTGCAGAACAGGCCACATCGAGACTGGTAGGAAGGGTGGCGATGTGAAAAGAGCTGGTTCTGCACCCACATACAGTGGCTGAGAATCCTTAGGGATATCTAGCTGCAAAGGTCCCCTCTGAGGAGTGAGGTGTCTCAACCCTGCACCAGGCTCCCCACCCCAGAAGATAAAACCCAGAAGATGAGCCTACATAACATCTGCTTGTGAAAATCAGCAGGGATTTCATCTGCCACGGAGAGACAGGAGTTTGCTAGAAACTGATGCACCCTCTTAAAGGGCCAATGCACAATATTTTATTCACTATCACTCACCCTGGGCTCTGGAGAGATCCCTGCTTTCAGCATCAGGGGTGGCAGCTCAGAAGGTTGCGTGGCTTTGGGGAGAAGGCTAAAGGGAAAGCCCCACCAAGGTCCCTGTGCTGAGTCCCTTACTTCTGCTGCACACAGATGCCATCTTTCCCAGTTGGAGCCACATATGGCATCAGCCTGGGGGACTGTACTAGCCCTACCTTTTGAAATCCCCGTGTCCGCCATCCCCCACCAAGCTCTCACCCTGTGGAGGAGTCTGTTGGCTGAAGGCAACCAGGGCCTGTGATACAGACTTTCTTGGAGGGCTCTTAAGGAGGTCTGGGCAGACTCGGGGTGTCAGAGGTGAACAGGATACACTGACTTGTGTGGCTCTAGGGGTAGGACCATTTTTTCCTTTCATGCCTGACCAGCATCATCTTCCCATGGGAGATCTGTTAGCCCCATAATCTTGACTCCCTGTGGCCATGCCCTGCCATGCTCTATCTCTGTGGTGGCTTCTAGGCCAATGGTGTATACTTTCTTGGAAGTCTCTCACAGAGGTCCAGATAGACCCGTGGGGTGGCAGTAACTGAGTGGTGTGGCTGTAGGGCAAGGGAGATGTTTCTCTCTCACACTGGTGCCTCTGTTCCTGAGCAGAGCCCTGCCTATGCACAACCAAATCTTGGTGTGTTTTAGCCTGATGAACTTTGCTGGCCTCACCTTGATGACTCCCTCAGACCTCACCCCACCACAAAGGAACACAAGACCCCCATTGGGTGGTGGCTGACCTTCATATATTCTAAAACTTTGCTAAGTGGCTTCAGACCCATCACTGGTGCCAAGTTTGGATGTGTATCAACCTGGTGAAAACCAGGTATCCTACCTGATGACTCACTGAGAACCTACATCGGGCAACTCACATACTTTCAGAGGCTCTTTCAGTGACTGAGCCTAACAGGCAGTTGGCAGGTGAAGGCAGATCTATGAGTGACTTGGGCCTTTTGATGACCTGCTCCCAGGCTTGGTGCTGGTAGAAGTCATCCTTGTTATGAAGCTTGGTCCTTCCCATGCCCACTCAGTCCTTACAGAGGCAGCCACAAACTGTGGATCACTTTGTAGTTCCAAACAGAGACAGTGCCTGACATCGACCTACATGTGAGTCCCTCCTAAGTTGACCAAAATCCAACATACCCAGTGGCAGTATTCAGATCATATCAGAGTAAACCCAATTAGTTCCATAAGTGGCACACCCAAAGGGAGATATTGGCAGTCATCAGACCCTGTTGGAGTGAATCAGCTCATACATTGTGGTAGTGTTGATCCCCAGACCAGCTGAAGGGGCAACTCCACACCCAAGGACAGGCCAAAAGCAATAAAAACTCAACTACAACAGAAGGGCTCACATAAACTCATACAAAGGGCATTCCTGGAGCACTGGAGCACCCTGATCAGCAGATCAGGGAGATTGTGCCACTGAGTCCTATGAGACACCTACTATATATAGCCATCACACCAAGACTAGGAGACACAACAGATCTACCTAACATGCAGAATCAAATACAGAGGCAGCCGAAGTAGGGAGACAAAGAAACATGCCCCTAATGAACAAACAGGAAAAATCCCCAGAACAAATAGCTAAATGAAATGGAGACAAGCAACCTACTAGATACAAAGTTCAAAACAATGGTTATAAGGATACTCAAGGAACTTAGGGGAAGAATTGATGAACTCAGTGAGAATTTCAACAAAAAGATAGTAAGCATAAAACAGGACTTAGAAACCATGATAAAGAACCAGTCAGAAGCGAAGAATACAATATCAGAAATGAAGAATACACTAAAAAGAATCAGAGGATTGAATAAGCAATTTGGAAGACCCCAGGTAGCAGAAAACATCCAATCAGAGCAGCAAAAATAAAAATAATAATTTTTAAAAAATAAGGATAGTTTAAGGGACCTCTGGGACAACATCAAGTGTAAAAACATCTGCATCCTAGGGGTACCAAAGCAAAAGACAGCAAGAAGTTGAGAAACTATTTGAAAAAATAATGACTGAAAACATCCCTAACTTGGTGACGTAAAAAGAAAAGAAGTTCAGGAAGTGCAGAGTTCCAAACAAGATGAACCCAAAGAGGCCTACACAAAGACACATCATAATTAAAATTGCAAAGGTTAATGAAAAAGAAAATCTAAAAGCAGAAAGAAAGACAGTTACACACAAGACAGCTCCTATAAGACGGTCAGTTGATTTCTCAACAGAAACATTTCAGGCTAGAAGGTATTAACAAAAAATAGTCAAAGTGATGAAAGCAAGGAACTATAACTAATACTACTTCACCAAGCAAGGCTATCATTTAAAATTAAAGGAGAAATAAATAGTTTTCTATACAATAAAAAGCTAAAGGAGTTCATTACCACCAAACCAGTATTAGAAGAAATGTTAGAAACTTATTTAAAAAAAAGAAAAGAAAAAAGAGAAATATAATTATAAAGCATAAAATGGCAATAAAAAATACTTATCAAGAATCAGTTTAGTTCTGGGTGGTGTGGCTCAGTGGATTGAGTGAGGGCCAGTGAACCAAAGGGCTGCTGCTTTGATTCCCAGTCAGGGCGTGTGCCTGGGTTGTGTGCCAGGTCCCCAGTATGGGGTGTGTGAGAGGCAACCCTACATTGATGTTTCTCTTCCTCTCTTTCTCCATCCTTTACCCTCTCTCTAAATAAATAAAATCTTAAAAAAATCACTTTAAATGTAAATGAATTAAATGATTCAATTAAGAGACATAGGGTAGCTGAATGGATAAGAAAACAAGACCCATATATATGCTGTCTTTAAGAGATCTGTTTTAGATCAAAAGACACACACAAACTGAAATAAAAGTGATGGAAAAAAGATATTTCGTACTAATGAAAGCCAAAAAATTGGAGGTAGCAATATTTATATCAGACAAAATTCAAAACAAAGGTTATAATAAGAGACAGAGAAGGACACTACATAAGTCCAAAAGGATTTATCCAGCAAGAGGACATAACCCTTGTAAATATTTACGCACCCAACATAGGAGCACCTAAAGGTATAAAGCAAACATTGATGAACTTAAAGGAAGAGATTGACAGAAATACAATGATAGTGGGGAAATTTAACACCCTACTGACATCAGTGACTAATCTTTTGGACAGAAAGTCACAAGGAAATAGCAGCCTTAAATCAAGCACTAGACCATATAATATTTGATAAATATTTTTTGGACTATTTCACCCCAAAGTAGCAGAATATACATTCTTTTCAAGTGCATATGCAATATTTTCCAGGAGAGACCACATGTTAAAACACAAAACAAGCTTCAATGCATTTGAGAAGACTGAAATCATATCAAGCATCTTCTTCGACTACAATGGAACAAAACTAGAAATCAATTATAAGAAAAAATTAAGCAATACACAAACACATGAAGACTAAGCAACATGTTACTAAACAATGAATAGGTTAACAATGAGGTAAAGGAAGAAATCAAAAGATGCCTTGAGAAAAGTGAAAATAAAAATACAACAGTACAAAATCTACGAGACACAATTAAAGCAGTCCTAAGAGGGAAATTCATAGCATTATAGGCCTACCTCAAGAAATAAGAAAAATCTCAAATAAACAATATAACCTTACACCAAAGGGACTAGAGAAAAGACAACAACAAAACCCCAAATGAGTAAAAGAAAGGAAATAATAAAGATTAGAGCAAAAATAAACAAAATGGTCTAAAAAATAATATAAAAGATCAATGAAACCAAGAGCTGGTTCTTTGAAAAGATTTAAAAAGAGACTAGTAAATTTAATCAAGCTCATCAAGGGGAAAAAAGGGAAGACCCAAATAAAATTAGAATTAAAAAAGGAGAAGGAACAACAGGCACCACAGAAATATAAAGTGTTATGAGAAAAAATGACAGACAACTATATGCAAGCAAGTTTGATAAATTCCTAGAAATATACAATCTTCCAAAACTAAATTAAGAAGAAACAGAAAATCTAAATAGACCAAATGCAATGAATGAAATTGAAGCAGTAATCAATAAACTCCCAACAAACAAAAGTTGTGGACCAGATAGCTTCCTGGGTGAATTTCATCACATATTCAAAGAACTAATACCTATTACACTCAAACTTTCCCAAAAAGCACAAGAGGAATGAAATTTCTTAAGCTCATTTCATGAGGCCAGCTTTACTTAATTCAAAAACAGATAGATACTATAAAGAAATAAAAATTATAGGCCAATATACCTAATGAACATAGATGTAAAATTTTCAACAAAATATTAACAAATTGAATTCATCAATATATTAAGAAGATTATACATCATGACCAAGTGGGATTTATTCCTGGAGTGCAAGTTTGGTGTAATATTTGCAAATCAATGAATGTGATATATCACATAAAGAAAATAAAAGATAAAAGAATATATAATCATAAAAATAGATTCAAAGAAAGCATTTGAAAAAATCCAGCACCCACTTATGATAAAAAAAAAATCTCAGTAATGTGGGAATAGAGTGAACATACCTGAACATAATAAAGGTCATATATGACTAACCCAGAGCTAACATCATATTCAATGGGCAAAAAGTAAAAGTGTTTTCTTTAAGATTGGAAACAAGATAGGGATGTCCACTTTCACCACTGTTATTCAACATAGTACTGGAAGTCCCAGTGACAGAAGTGAGAGAAATAGAAGGCAACTGTTGGGGACCGCCCTGCCTGGTCTCAGGAAGCTGTGACCCCTTGTGACTTAGGCTGAGTGAGAGACCTCCAGATCAGGAGCCACTAAGGAGACAAAACTTATTCTCCTGGCATGAACGCTACCTGCTCTGTGCCTGGCCTTTAATACTTGATCAGTTAACCAATGACAGATAAGATTCCTCAAGGAAGGAACAACCTAAGACAGGTTCTGATCACGTAAAGGCCTCTGGAATGAGACTCATGGGGCTGTGGAAATGAAGGGGCTGTGGAAAGGAAGGGGTGATCGACATCAACCGCTGCCCCCTCTAAGCCTGAGTCTTTGTACTTAGATCTGAGAAATCCAAGTCTTCTGGCTGCCTCTGTCTCCTGCCCTTCTCAGGGCTAAGCAAATAGCCAAAGAGGCAGCTCAGACCGGAGATGGCGGACCCCCAGGGTAATCAGGCCTGGGACATAGAATATGCAAGATCCTGTAAGATCTGTTTGCTGGAGGATGTTATTAACTTAAATTTAAAGGCACAGATGGGAAACCAAAACTAGTCCTTTGAGCCATATAGTCCTTTCATATGATAAAACTCCAATCTCTACCCAGAATCACAGCAGGAATTCTGTATCTTTGTAAGTTACCTGTTCCCTTTGATACTTTCTGTCAGACTGTGAATCCACAAACTGAGTCGGCTTTCTCAATAAAAATCTGCCTGGGAATGAACACGGGGTGCTCCCCACTAGAGGGGTTGGCCATGTTCTCTATATCCCCACAGAATCATGATAGAATTCTGTGCATTATGAGTGTTTTAATGAACATCTGCAGCCGAGATGGATACCGCGGGATGGCCGGGACAGTATTCTTTCACAGGCATCCAAATTGGAATGGAAGATATAAAGCTGTCACTGTTTGCAGATGGCATGATAGTTTATGTAGACAACCTTAAAGATCCCACCAAAAAAATACTAGAACTGTTAAAGGACTTCAGTAAAGTAACAGGATACAAAGTACATATTCAGAAATCAGGTGCATTTTTATTCAGCAATTATGAACTATTAGAAAGAGGAACTAAGGGAGGATCCAAGATAGTGGAGGAGTGAGTGGAAGTTAACACTAGCTGCCTCCCAAGACCAATCTGGAATTACAACTAAATTGTGGAGAAATCACCCAAAATAAACAACTGAACAATAGCGAGAGAGAAGCCTTATAACCTCACACAGACAGGAGAATCAGCTTCAGCACAACCTGACTAGTAAGGAGTGTGATGGAGATGTGAGAGGGCTGGCTGGGTGCCCACTGGCAGCAGCTGAGGTGCGGGGGGTTATCTAAGCAGCTGTTGGATCCCCCTGAGAGGAATGGGGTCCAAACTCTAAGCTGGGATCCCCAACCTAGAGCACCAGAGCCCAAAAAGTACACAGAATACACCCAGCTGTGAAAAGCAGCAGGGTTGCTCTCTGCCAAAGATGGACAGCTGGAGAGAGAGAGAAAAAAAGCTGTTTAAAGGGCCAATGCATAAATTTTCATTTGCAGCCACTTACCGTGGGCCCTTGCGAAGGATGTGGGGCAGAGTAGACTAGAGATGCTGGAATACAGATTGGGGATGGAAGTTTTGGGGAGATAATTGAAAGAGTAGACACCAGGATCCTGGTGCTGAGTCATCCTCTGTACTGCAGTTGCCATCTCATTCAGGCAGACCATTCCCCTCCAAGCTGCAGCATCCTGAGGACAAATAATAGTCCCAGGAGGGATTCTGACCTGCCCCATGATGCTTAAACCTGACTGCTGAGTGCGGAGTGACTAGATTACAATGGCAGGAGTCAGCCACAGATAGTAGATCTCCAGTAGTCTCGAACAGGCTGCCTAAGGTCAGATGGGGTCACAATTGGACATCATCAGAGGAAGATCCAGTAAATACTGGATGCTACTGAGATGAAATCCTCCATGGTGTTTTCCATGACTTGTGGTATTTTCTCTTCTGCATAGCTTTTTAGCATTCATTTCTTGTCCTCCAAGTTTATGCATATTAAGTAACTAGATTTTATATTATAGTTTATTTCAATTCACATATTTAACCTTCCCTTCTCTTACCCAATTTTATCTTCTTCTTTCTTATTATTTTTGTTTAAATTTTGTTTTCTCTCTTGCTACAACTTGTTTACATTCCACACTCTTACTATTTCTCCCCTGTCTAGGCTCTCAAAACAAATTCTCTTGTCATCTCATATTCTTTTTCCCACTCTTAAAATATCCATGTTCTTTCTCCACCTTTAGCAATCTTCGCTCATTGGTGGTGGACAGGGTAGTTGTTGTTGCATTTTTCCATTTTATCACTACATCTTAACTAATTTTGTATTTTAAATATCAAATTTTACCGTCCCCCTCTTCTCTTTTTTTCTGTCTCAGATTTTAATTTTGCCCTGTGTTAGCCTGTATGATTTCTTTTTTTCTTTTACATTCTGCCTTTTTTTTCTTTTTCTCTCATCTCAAATTTTAATTTTTCCCTCTCTTTTAGCCTTGTTTTCATTCCTCACTCTTAGTATTCCCTCTCCCTCTATCATGTCAAAATCACTTCTCTTTCCTTTAGACACCTCTTAAGCTTTTCTTTCTTTTTTCCTTTTTATTCCTATCTCACTCATATTAATTTCAGTTCAGTTGTTGTTGATAGTGCTGTGGTGGATCTTGCTCTCCAATTTGGTCCTTATTTTTTATTATGTATTTAGTTTTTCTTTTTTCTCTCACTTTATTTTAATTTCTGTTTAAACCTAATATTATATGCTTCCCATCTCTTACTCCATTCTGCCTCTTCATGCCCTTTTTTATGATGTAAATTTTACTTTTTCTCTTCACATTGCTCCAATTCCCTACTCTTACTAGCGGTCCTTCCTCTACAGTCTCACAATCATTTTTCTTTCAGTAGCTCATCTCATATTTACTTTCCTTTATTATAATAGTTTTAATCTTTTTACACCCTTATTAATACTGGTTCATTTTCTGTTGAGAGTGGATCTACCGATGGAAGTTATTTTTGTGGGTGTGGGTTTGTTTCCTGGGCTTTGTGGTTTTGTTCTGGCAGCATCAGCACAACAGCATATAAGATGTGGCGGGTAGAATGACCCTCAGTGAATCAGCTAGAGGGAAGGACCCACCAAAGAATGACCCTACAACAAGCAAACCCAATTACATCCAGAGAGCCAACATAGACAGTATAATGGGCATCCCAAGAGCACAAGGTTCAGGAGATTAAAGAGACTGTATCACTGAATCTCACAGGTCTCCAACAATACAAAGACATGGAGTCAAGACAGATCAATTTAAGAAACAGAAGCAAACAGGAAGAGTCTCCCCAAAATGGGAAGACAAAGAAACAACACCCCATCAAAAGAAAAGAAGGAATCCCCATAAAGAGTGCTAAAAGAAATAGAAGCAAGTAAACTATCAGATATTGAGTTCAAAACAATGGATAAAAGGAAGCTCAATGAGCTTAGTGAATATTACCAAAAACTATGAGAAGCTACAAGGAACTTACCTCAAACTACATCAGCATGAAAAAGAACACAGGAACTATTAATAAGAGCCAGGAGGAAGTGAATAATCCAATCTATGAATTGAAAAATACAGTAGAAGGAATCAAAAGCAGGCAAGATGAAGCAGAGGATCAGATTAGTGAGCTGGAGGACAAGGTAGAAAAAAACAGCCAGAAAGAGCAAGAAAAGTAAAAAAAGACACAAAAAGAATGAAGAAGGCTTAAGGGAGCTGCAGTACAACATGAAATATAACAATATCCATATAATAGGGATACCAGAAGGAGAAGAAGAGGAGCAAGGAATAGGAAATGTGTTTGAAAAAATAATGATGGAAAATTTCTCTACTTTGATGAGATAAAAAAGTCACACAAGTCCAGGAAGCACAGAGAATCCCAGTCAAGAGGGACCCAAAGAGCCCCACTCCAAGACACATCATAATTAAAATGGCAAATTTTAAAAACAAAGAGAGAATCTGAAAAGCAGTAAGGGAGAATCAGGAAGTAACATACAAGGGAGTCCTGATAAGCATGGCAGATGATTTCTCAATAGAAATACTAGAAGCCAGGAGAGAATGGCAAGCAATATTCCAAGTAGTGAAAAACAAATACCAGCAACCAAGACTACTCTGCCCAACAGGATTCTCATTTAAAATGGAAGGTGAAATAAGGAGTTTCCCAGACAAAAGAAGGCTGAAAGAATACACTTCTACCAAACAGCATTGCAAGATATGCTAAAGGGACTGCTTTAAGAAAAGGGAAAAAAGGGTGTGAGAGAGAGGAACACAGATACAAAGGAAGTAAAATGGCAAGGAATAAGTACCTATCAATAAGAACCTTAAATATAAATGGATTAAATGCTCCAATTAAAAGACAAGTGTAGCTGAATGGATAAGAAAGCAAGACCTGCACACATGCTGCCCATAAGAGACCCACCTCAGAAAAAAAGACCTACACAGATTGAAAACGAAGTGTTGGAAAAAAATATTCCAAGCACATGGACAGAAAAAAAAAAGCCTGGGTAGCAATACTTAGATAAAATATACTTCAAAAAAAAAAAAAAAAAAAAAAAAAAAAAAAAAAAAAAAAAAAAAAAAAAAAAAAAAAAAAAAAAAAAAAAAAAAAAAAAAAAAAAAAAAAAAAAAAAAAAAAAAAAAAAAAAAAAAAAAAAAAAAAAAAAAAAAAAAAAAAAAAAAAAAAAAAAAAAAAAAAGCCATACTAGGAGACACAGAAGAACAGTTAATGATACACAAGAATCCATTAAGAAGACATAAACATTGTAAACATATATGCACCCAACATAGGAAATATGTTGGAAAAAATTTTCAAGAAAGATATAAACAGCAACACACTTATACTAGGGGATTTTAACACCCCACTATCAAAAATGGATAGATCTTTCAAACAAAACATCAACTAGGATATTATTGAACAATGCCCTAGATCAAATGGACTTAACTGATATATATATAAACTTTCAACCCAAAGAAGCAAAATACATATTCTTTTCAAATGCCCATGGAACATTTTCAAAGATAGACCACACAATAGGACACAGAACAAACCTGAACAAATTCTAGAAAATTGAAATCATATTAAGCATTTTCTTGGACCACAAGGGCTTGAAACTAGAAGCCAACCTCAAGAAAAAAAGACAGAAACATTCAAATTCCAGGAGACTGAATAACATATTATTAAACAATGAATGCGTTAATGAAATCAAAGAAGAAATAAAAAAGTTTCTGGAAACAAATGAAAATGAACACACAATGGCCCAAAACCTATGGGACACAGTGAAGGTAGTCCTGAGAGGGAAGTTCATAGCAATATAGGCTTACCTAAAAAAGATAGAAATATTTCAATAAACAATCTAACCCTACAGATGCAAGAACTGGAGGAACAACAACAAGCAAAGCCCAGGGTGAGAAGAAAGGAAATAATCCTGATCAGAGCAGAATTAAATGACATAGAGACTAAAAGAACAACTCAAAGGATCAATAGATCTAGGAGCTAGTTCTTTGAAAAGATAAACAAAATTGAAAAGCCTTTAAGTAGACTCATCAAGAAAAAAAAAGAGAGAGGACCCAAATAAATAAAATCATAAAGTAAAGAGAAGAAATTAAAACTGATACCAAAGAAATACAAAGGATTGTAAGAAATTACTAAAAACAACTCTATGCCAAGAAATTTGAAAACTTGGGCGAAATGGACAAATTTCTGGGAACATATAATCTTCCAAAACTGAATCAAGAAGAAACAAAAAGCCTGAACAAATTGATAACAGCTAGTAAAATTAAGCAATAATCAAAATATTCCTGGCACACAAAAGCCCTGTTCTGGATGTTTTCACTGGAGAATTTTACAAAACATTTAAGGAAGACCTAACCTTTATCCTTCTCAGACTGTTCCAAAAAGCCCAAGAAGAGGGAAGGCTCCCAAACTGTTTTCGAGGCCAGCATCATCCTAATCCCAAAACCGGATAGACACACACACACACACACACACACACACACACACACACACAACCTAAAGGCCAATATTGCTGGCCTGTTGGCAAACCACATCCACCAATTCATTAAAAAGATCATAAACCACGATCAAGTGGGATTTGTCCCAAGGATGCAAGGATGGTCCAATATTCACAAATCAATAAACAAAATGTATCACATAAACAAAAGGAAAGACAAAAATCAGATGATCATAGCAATAGATGCAGAAAAAGCATTTGATAAGATACAGCAGCCATTTATAATAAAAACACTCAGAAAAATGGGAGTAGAGGGAGCATAGCTCAACATAATAAAGGCCATCTATGAGAAACCTACAGCCAACATCATACTCAACAGGCAAAAACTAAAATCTTTCCCTCTAAAATTAGGAATGAGACAAAGGTGTCCACTTTCAGCACTTCTATTCAATATAGTATTGGAAGTTATAGTTGCAGTGATCATACAAGAAAAAGAAATAAAAGGCATCTAAATTTGAAAGGAGGAAGCAAAACTGTTGTTGTTTACAGATGACATGACAGTGTACATAGAAAACACTATAGACTCCACTAAAATACTACTTGACCTCATAAGTGAATTTGGCAAAACAGCAGGATACAAAGTCAATATTCAGAAATTGAAGCCATTTTTGTACACCAACAATGAAATATCAGAAACAGAAATGAGGAAAAAAATCCCATTTGCTTTAGCAACAAGAAAAATAAAGTACCTAAGAATAAATCTAGACAAATGAGGTGAAAAACCTATACTCAGAAAACTACACAACACTGAAGAAACAAATTAAGGAAAACCCAAATAAATGGAAGCATATACTGTGTTCATGGATTGGAAGAATTAACATCATTGAAACGTCCATACTATCCAAAGCAATTTATAGATTCAATGCAATCTCTTTTACAATACCAAACATATTTCACAGATATAGAACAACCATTTCAAAAATTTATATGGAACCATAAATGACCGCAAATAGCCTCAGCAATTTTGAGAAAGATAACAAAGTAACAGGGATCACAATACCTGATATCAAACTATATATATTACAAGGCCACTGTAATCAAAACAGCCTGGTACTGGCATAAGAACAAACACATAGATCAATGGAACAGAAAAGAGAACCTGGAAATAAACTCATGTCTTTATTGTCAATTAATATTTGACAAAGGGGGAAGAAGCATAAAATGGAGTAAATATAGCCTCTTCAACAAATGGTGTTGGGAGATCTGGCCAGCTACATGCAAAAAAAATGAAACTCGAGCACCAACTTACACCATATACAAAAATAAACTCAAGGTGGATCAAAGACTTAAATATAAGACGTGACACCATAAAAGTCCTAGAGGAGAACATAGGCAGGAAAATTTCAAATATTTCATGCAGCAGTATTTGTACCGATATATCCTCTAGAGCAAGAGATATAAAGGAAAGAATAAACAGATGTGACTACATCAAAATAAAAAGCTTCTGCATGGCTAAAGAAAATATCAGCATTATGAAAAGGGAATCAACCATATGGGAAAATGTATTTGTCAATGATACCTCAGACAAGGGTTTGATCTCCAAAAGATATGAAGAACTCACATGACTCCACTCCAGGAAGACAAACAATCCAATTAAAAAATGAGTAAAGGATCTGAACAGACAATTCTCCAAGGAGGACAGACATACAGAGGACCCATAGACATATGAAAGGATGCTCAGCATCACTAGCCATCAGCGATATGCATATTAAACCACAATAAGATACTACTTCACACAGGTCAGAATGGCCATCATAAATAAATCAAGAAACAAGTGCTAGTGAGGTTGTGGAGAAAAGGGAACCTTAGTGCACTGTTGGTGGGAATGCAGAGTGGTGCAGCTATTCTGATAACAGTATGGAATTTCCTCAGAAAACTGAAAATGGAGCTGCCTTTTGACAGCAATTCCACTACTGGGATTATACCCTAAGAATCCTGAAACACCAATTCAAAAGAACCTATGCACCCAAATGTTCATAGCAGCCTTATTTACAACCACCAAGTGCTGGAAGCAACTTAAGTGCCCATCAGTAAATGAGTGGATCAAAAACTGTGGTATATTTACACAGTGGAATACTACACAGCAGAAAGAAAGAAGGAGCTCCTACCCTTCACTAACAGCATGGATGGAAACGAAGAGCATTATGCTAATTGAAGTAAGCCATGTGGTAAAAGACAAATACCATATGATCTCGCCTATAAGTGGAACCTAATCAACAAAACCAGGAAGCAAGCAAAATATAACCAGAGACATGGAAATAAAGAACAAACTGACAGTGACCAGAGGGGAGGGAGGAGAGGGATAATGGGGGAAAATAGGGAAAGGGCCATCAAAGAACATGTATAAAGGATACATGGACAAATCCAATGGGGGGTAGGATTGAGGGTGGGAGGTTGTATATGCATGTGGGACCCGTGGACAAGGACAATGTGGGGGAAGACTGAATATGGGAAGTTGGGGCTGGGTAGAGCAGGGGAGAGTTATGGGGGGAAATGGGGACAACTGTAACTGAACAACAATAAAAAGTATTTTTTGTAAAGAAAAAAGTTAGAGGAACCGAGAAAATAATCCCATTTGCTATTGCATTAAATAAATCTAAGAATACATTTAATCAAGGAGATAATAAACCTGTACTCAGAAAATTATGGGACACTGAAGAAAGAAACTGAATAAGATATAAGTAAATGAGATTATACTTTGCTCATGGATAGGAAGAATTAACATCGTTAAAATGTCCGAATTACAAAAAAGCAAGCTATAGATTCAATGTACTTTCAATCAAAATACTAATGGCGTATTTCATAGAACTACAACAAATAATCCAAAAATTTATATGGAACTACAAAAGACCTCGAATAGCCACATCAATCCTAAGAAAGAACAAAGCTGGAGGTATCACACATTCCTTGATATCAACCTATACTAATAGGCTATAGTAATCAAAACAGCATGGTACCAGCATAAAGACAGACATAGAGATCAATGGAACAGAATCAAGAGCTCAGAAATAAACCCACACTTATATGAGCAATTAAAATATTTAACAAATGAGGCAGGACCATATAATGGGGTAAAGACAGTCTATTCAATAAATGGTGTTGGGAAAATTGGACAGATACATGCAAAAAAAAAAAAAAAAACCCAAGCCATCTTCTTACACCATATACAAAATTAAAGTTAAAATGAATTAAAGACTTAAATGTAAGACTTGAAGCCACAAAACTCCTAGAAGAAAACACAGGCAGTAAAATCTCTGACATTTCTTTTAGTAACATTTTTTTGATATATCTCTTCAGGCAAGAGCAATAAAAGAAAAAATAAACCAATGGGACTGCATCAGACTAAAAGGTTTTTGTGTAGTAAAGAAAACCATCAATGACAACCTATTGAATGGGAGAACATATTCACCAATGATACATTTACAGAGAACTCATACAACTCAACACTAAAACCAGAAACAATCTAATTAAAAAATGGGCAGAGGACCTGAATAGACACTTCTATTCAATTGAAAAATAGAGGAAATAAAGATGATCAATAGACATATGAAAAATTGCTTGACATCGGTAATCATCAGAGAAATGCAAATGAATACCACAGTGAGATATATCATCTCATATCTGTCAGAATGGCTATCATCAATAAATCAACAAATAACAAGTGTGGGTGAAGATATGGAGAAAAGGGAACCCTGATGCATTATGGGTAGGAAAGCAGATTGGTGCAGACACTGTGGTAAACATTATGGAGGGTTTTCAAAAAGCTAAAAATGAAAATGCCTTATGACCCAGTGATTCCACGTCTAGGTATTTACCCAAAGAAATCTGAAAAACACTAATTTGAAAGAATAGAGGGGAGGGCAAAGTAGGTTTTGAGTACATGAAGCTCAGAGTTTATTCTTGTATTATTATTTATGTGTTAATTATTGTAGTATTTATTTGTATTACTTGTCTTGTTATTATTTTATATCTTTACTTATGATTTATCTTTTAGGTAATGATGGCTGGTGATTTACCTACTTTTGCTCACCCTTATATATGTACCCCTATATTCATTGCAGCATTATTTATCATAGCTAAGATATGGAAGCAGCCTATGTGCCCATCAATAGATGAGTGGATAAAAAAGTGGTGAGATATATATCTATATATATATCTATATTGTGTATAAATATCTATATATAATGGAATATTAGTCATAAAAAATAATGAAATCTCACCATTTCTTACTGCATGGATGGATGTAGACAGTTTTATGCTAAGTGAAATGTCAGTTAAAAATAAACAAACAAAATTGAAACAGATTCATAGATACAGAGAACAGACTGATGTTTGCCAGAGGAAGGGAATTTGAGGTACTGGGTAAAAAAATGAAGGAATTAAGAAATATGAATTGGCAATTGTAGAAGTTAGAGGGATGTAAAGTACAGCACAGGGAATATCGTCAGTAGCATTGTAATGACTATTTATGGTGCCAGGTGGGTACTGGGAAGACTGAGGAACCGGGGGCACTTTGTAAAATGTATGACTGTCTGGCCACTGTGCAGTGTCCCTGAAACTAATATAAATAATCTGAATGTAAAAAAAAGGCCAACCTCCACAAACTGTCTTCTCCCTCCATCTACATTTGTTATAATTTCTAAACTGTCAGCAGCTTGAGCCCTTAATTTACATGTTAGACTTCTTGGTTCACTGGTCCATTATCCCACAGGGCAGTGGTTCTCAATCAGGGAAATTCAACCTCCCTAGCCCCCACCCCAGGGATATTTGACAATGTTTGGAGACATGTTTAATTGTCACAACTGGAGGGTATATGTGTGTGTTCTTACTGGCATTTGTTGGGTAGAAGCAGGGATGCTGCTAAACACCTCAGAATACACAGAATGTCTCCACAAACAAATAATTACCCAGACAAACGTATTGATAATGCTAAGTTTCAGAACCCTGCTATTTGCTGGGGTTGGAGTGTGTGTCCAAATTTAAACTGCTTAGGTTAAGGGAACATTTTCTGTGAAAAGAGAAAGTTAAAGTGACCTTATAGGGAGGACCTTTTAATCGGAGTAAATATATCATTGTGGTTTTTTAAGGCTGAATTTTAAATTGATACTTAAGTTGTACATGATTGTACTGTGAGTGTTCATGAAGTACAGAATATTTTATTCCATTCTTGTAGAGAGGTAACCTTCATCCTCTTGTCAAGGGTCTAGGAAAAAGAATGCAAAATTTGAAAAGGACCCAGTATCACAGCTTTAGTTCAAGACTTCACTGTTATAGAACAGAGAGGCAATTTCCTAATACAATACTGCCACCTCCTGGAATCAGACACTAACTACATCTCTTACCCAGATGTTGAAGGTCAACACCTGACCCAGAGAGGCCTGTGACCCTGCAGCGTGAGGTTGCCATTTTGGGGTACATCAACTTAGGCTTGACAACTAATAAAGAAAAGGCCCAGTATATCTCGCTTGTCAAATGTAAGTTGAATATTCAAGGATGCAGTAGGCTTGTCCCAGCAGCATCTCAGCTGATATGAAAAAATGGCAGCTGTTGCTTTGGTGGAAGTTTATTTGCCTGATCATCCTGAAGTAAAGCCACTAGCTCCATGGGGACTTTGATTCACAGAGGTTCACCTGCGAACCTGTCTGGACCTGCTTCACTGATGGTTCTGCTGAGTTGGAGCCTCTTAGTGTCCACTGGGTTGCCGTCCTGAACACTGCTGTGGCTGTCCACTCTGTGGGCAGAACTCAAGACCATTTTTATAACTCTGTCTAATGCTCCCTATGATGAGACTTATATTTTTTACTGATTTTGATATACTGCCAATGGTTTAGCAGTCTGGTCTGCTATCTGGTCCAACACTTGGAAGACTGCAGGTAGATAGATAAAACCACCCTGGCACCTGTGGTGGGAACACCTTAGATCCCAGGTGTATAATTAGCATTTTTGTTGCCTCGTTCCAGCATTGCCACTTGTCAGATAGGCACTGAACCCGATGATCTGTGGACGTGATGGAGCCCAGATTATTCTGCTGTCCATGATGTCATCAACAGCAGTTCCCAACTTGGACTCCCTTTAAACAGGTACAAACACATGGACTGACACAACCTTATCTCATTGTGACTGTCACAAATTCACATGCTTCTCTGGTACTCAAGAAGTCTTAGGTTATGCCATGTGTGGAAAAGGAGGGGACACCACTCAGTGACACTGCCCGTGTGACTTAACCAAACTAGTGTAACAATGTTGATCCAAATCAAGTTTAATGACAAATCCAATAGAAGTTCTCTGTGCCTTTTGGGTTATGTGTTTGTATATGGTTGGGAATGGGCCACAGAGTTTCTCCATTGGGGATGAAGGTTGTTTTTGTCCCATTATTGCCTCCTGTAATTATTGGCAATGGCATCAAAGATCAGCAGATTAGTATAAACTCCCTTGTGTGTATTGTAATGGATAATGGACCAGCCTTAGACTGGACTGCATCCTAACTGTCTGAAATGAAGTCTCTTGCTCTCCTCTGAGACAGCTGCATGAATCCAGGACCCCAGAAGGCATACTTGAGATCAATATTGCAGGTTAAGTTCATCTCATTGTTTGTAATCCTGCTGATGGCAGCTTTAATTAAATGCTGTATGACACCAACTGAACAGATTGGGCAGAACAAACTCTGTTGGTTAAATTAATCAGAGTGGCCAATAGACCGACACACTTTTGTGAAAGTTCTTGGGAAGCCAAGACATCTAGGGATAATGCGAGACTGATGGGGGCAGTGTTCTTCCATGGGCCCTGTGCATCCCTGCACATTTTTACTGGGTGTGCCAACACTACTCTTTACCCATGCCACTCCTCAGGGTAGTATTTACAGGGAGCAACTTTGAGGGTTGGAATTGTATAAAGTCAGCCATTTGTTTCCAGATTATTGGATAGGGAGAAGAATTGCATAAAGTTGTTTCATCTGCACCCCTGAGGGTACAGATGAAACAATTGTCTAAGAATTTATAACTTTTGAGTCTGGGTCAGGAGGACATGTGGGTTCAAAGTGCAGGCTTTCTTATCACTCACTGCAATAGTGGGGATTCCTAAGTTCAGAGTCCTGCATCTGCGTCACAGTCCCACTGCATGTACGACAACCTTTGGGCCCCTGCACATCACCCCCGTGGACCTGCTGCAAGGATCTGATGCTCATGCTGTGTGCTGTGCCACCAGTAATAACATCCTTTTCTATGGCCTAGGAGTTTCATATCTTCTGTCCATATTTGTAAAATAATAACATTATTATTAGCTTGTGATTAGGGTGAAATTCCAAACCCTGATAGGGGGTAGGGGTTGGGAGGTACTATGGTGTTTGGTCAAAATTATCAGGTACAAATTTAGTTTTGGAACTTTGTTTCTACATTGAGAAAACAACGTTCAATTTATTAAACTTGTCTTGCAATTGCACCAAATTTTGCCAAGCTGGAAATTTAGAAATTTATTTAGTCATTTTTAAATCTTAATTAGAAATTTGAAAATTACTAAGAATCTCAGTCATCTATAAAAGTAGTGAGATTAGTTTGAAGAGACCCCATACAGACACCACTTAGCATCAATAACTGTCAGCTCATGGCTAGTCTGTTTCTTCTGTATCTGCCTCCTATCCCTTCTTACTTCGAAGAACATTCATAAAATCATATAATTTCACTTGTAATACACTACATTTTAAGGTTATTGACTGCAACTTGTTTCTTTTATACTATTTATATTTTTTGTATTTTTTAATAGGTATTTTGTGAACATTGGCTATACTGCTGCATCAATAATAATTTTTCAAAAAGTATCACAATTCTCCCTCTCCCTCACACCTTAGATATTTTGGAAGTAACCATAGCTGTGCATAGTGGTGAATGTATAGATTAAGTTCTGTAGTTCTTTAAAAGAGAAATGAATGAAGTTAGAAGAAAACTAAAGAAAACGTAAATTAGTAATAAAATAATGAATGATAAAATATGTAGAATTGACTAATTCCAACAACTGTATCTTTGAAAAAAAGTAAAACATACAACTTTTTGACAAATCAAATAAAAATGGGGTAAAATATAAAACATTTATTGAGATCTGTAACTAAAAATATGGATGTTAAAATAATTTAATACTGTGAAATACTTTATGCAAATAATTTTGAAACTCATAAAGAGACATAATTTCTGACAAATTATCTATCATCCATCTATCTATCTATCTATCTATCTATCTATCTATCTATCTATCTATCTATCATCATCATCCATCCATCCATCCATCCATCCATCCATCCATCCATCCATCCTGTATCAGTTGTAGCTTCCTCCTCTCAGAGATTTGGTTGATTTTGGTTCAAATGCCACTTCTATTTCCTTGGCAACCCAAAGACCTTCTCACGCTCTGAGCTTCTGTGACTTGTTCCTGTGTTTTGCCCATGCGCACTCTCGCACAGGCGCAGGCTGTTCTTCACCTCCAGCAGCATCACGCAGGTATCTGCCCGTTTTCCACACGGAAGCTACTGGATCACAGCAAGCCACTAGATCATGGGTTGGTCAGCTTTTTAAAGTTTTGTAGGCACATACACTACTCCTTATTCACTTCTAATTCTTATAACCTTTTAAAAGTGTAGAAACTTTTCTTAGTTCTCAAAAATAAAATTGGGCTGCACTTATGACTGCCCAGACGGACGAGGTGCTGTACCTGTATCCTGCGGACAAGAGGGTGGTGGGTCAGCCACTCTTCCCTCTTCCTCCTCATTGTCCTCCAAGGCCAGGGCTTCGTCCTTTCCCTCGCTGCAAGGGCTGACAGCTGCCAAAGTCTTCCAGCTTCCAGTGGGGCGCAGCTCTTGGTCTTCCGATGGCAGGTGAGTCCTGGCCTGGCCCGGTAGCCTCACAGGGCCAGCGGCCTCGACCTCCGGTGCAGGTGACCCAGCGCAGCGTGCTCAGATCAGAGCCCCCGCCACACCGGAAAAAATGTATTCAGTCGGGCTGCTGGTTGTGTTTGGCCACGGACAGCAGTGTTCCGAACCTTGTCCTGCAGTATAATGTCTAAAGAAAGCAGTCCCCGGAGTCATTCACCTTCCATCCTGGATTTTAGTCCTGAGTTCACATGTTTCACTTTTCTGTGCCTCAGTTTCCTCATTTTGAAAACTGGTAATAATTCTTATCTCATAGAGTTGTAACAAAGTTTGAAGGAGCTATATATATACAGTGCTTAGAAAAGCTGACAGGCACATTGTCAGTGCTGACCAGGTGTTATATATTATTACCAAACCTTTTATTTGATGTAGATGATTTCTGCTCATCTTACATGAAATGGGGAACGGTTTCATTACATACTGCATAGCCAGTGGCCACCTTTCTCTCTCTCACCTCTACTCTCTCCCCTTGTTTTCTTCCAGATGTAACCAAGAAATTGCTCACTTATAAACAATCTTTTATCTGGCATTGTTCTTCCCACAGGTTGGCTAACAGTATTACATTCTATAGAGAGTGGTCTTATTTATTTTATTATCTAAGAAAAATTCTAATGAATACTTTGTTTCTTCACAGCATCACATATAAATTGACAAAAGTTGACTCTAGAAGGGATAGAACCTTGGCTAGTACAATAATAATGTGAGTAATAGGAAAAGTTATCAAAGAATTACATTAAAAACTATTAACACAGATGATTTTGCCTTTTAAATGGACTTTATGAAAATATCAACATAAAGTAAAATTTATGGAATTCTGACAATTTTGAAAAAAATACTAACTTTATACAATTTCATGTATTATATATTTTCGGGTTTTTGTTTTTTTAAAAAAGATTTTATTTATTTAATTTTAGAGAGAGGAGAAGGGAAGGAGAGAGGGAGAGAAACATCAATGTGTGGTTGCCTCTCACATACCCCCTGCTGGGGACCTGGCCAGCAACCCAGGAATGTGCCCTGACTAGGAATTGAACTGGTGTCTCTTTGGTTTGCAGACCCACACTCAATCCACTGAGCTATACCAGCCAGGGCATATATTTTGCTTTTAAAAGATACATCATTATCATAATAACAAAATTAAAAATAATTCCAAAATGTCATAAAATATCCCATTTGTGTTCAGATTTCCCCAGTTGTCTTACAGTTTATTGTTTATATTAGGCCCATAACATTTTCTCTGTTAATTTACATTCCACTTTTTTTCTTGCAGTTTATTTGTTGAAGAAATACTTGTTTGTTCTGTTGTGTTAATTGCATTCCCATGATATAACAATATGTTCTTCTGTTCCCTAAAAAATAGGTACAGTACATGTATCTTGCAGCTTTATTACATTTCAATGTTTTGCACAAGAATGCTATGTAGATGAGAAAGATGAATTATAAAGAAGTAAAGAAGAGAAAATGAGCCTAAGTCTCATCTGAGTCACCAAACTGTTACCGGACTGGGTTTGGGCCTGAGCCTGAGCCTGAGCCTGGGCCTGGAGCAGGTCTGTCTTGGGCCTGCTGGTAGTGCGTGTGCTCTTGACTTCATGTAGGAAAGATTTTACCACACAAGTCCAGGTGATTTTGAGATTATGTTTATTAAAACTGGGGGTAGTGAAACAAAGGAAGGGCTTAAGGTAGAAGAAGCAATAGGACAAGGAAAGAGAAAAAGCAGGCCTTTGAGACAGGTTCAGAGGGTGTGCTCTCCCAGTTGCAAGCCTTGTGGGCTCTCACAAGGCTTAAGAGAAAGTTTAAGAGAAAGGTAGAAGAGATAAAAGGTATGTGTGTCTTCCAGCAAACATGCACTGTGCATCCTTTGTCTTGAGGCTTTATATCTTTGGCTGTCCAGAATCCTAGGAGAAGCCTCAGGGGAGGGTCTTAATGGAATATTCATTAACTTTTCAGATGTGTTCTTCAATGTGTTAATTCATCAAAATGTGCCTATAGAGGGGTCAGGCATTATGTTCTGATTAGTTTTATTTTCTTTAGTTTTAAAGATTTTATTTATTTATATTTTAGAGAGAGGGGAAGGGAGGGAGTAAGAAAGGGAGGAAGAAATATCAATGTCTGAGAGAAAATGTCCATCAGTACTCTCACACGCTCCCAATGGGGGACCTGGCCAGCAACCCAGACATATGCCCTGACGGAGAACCAAACTGGTGACCTTTTGGTTTGTGGGAGGACTCCCAAGTCACCAAGCCACACCAGTAAGGGCAGATTAGTTTTATTTTCAAAGAATATCAAGAACATCACTGAAGAGGGACTGGGACTGAGGCCATTCTGTCCCAGGAGAGTGTGGAATGTGCAAAGCATTTGTTCTTTAGTGTCCTTGGTTGGGAATATAAAACCTTGTGATCCATTAACTGGCTATAAATTGCTCAGACTATTTGGTCTTTTTAAATTATATTGTCTTAGTTTCTGTTATACTACTTGCCAAGGAATTTCCCTAGCATCTTACTATCCTGTTTCAGTTTGAGTTTTTAATATATCTTGATATTTCGGATATTGCCCCTTATTGGAGGTATCATTTGCAAATACTTCTCTCTTTTTGTTGGTTGCCATTTTGTTTTGTTGATGGCTTCCTTTGATATGCAAAAGCTTTTTAATTTGATGTAGACCAATTTTTTATCATTTTTCTTTTACTTTTCTTGCCTTTGGGTTCAAGTTTACAAAAACCCCTGAGTTTAGTGCCTATGTTTTCTTATATGTATTTTATAGCTTTAGGTCTTAAATTGAAGTTTATAACCTGTTTTCAGTTAATTTTTGTGCATGGTGTCATATAGCAGCCTAATTTTATTCTTCTGCATGTGGCTTTCCATTTTCCCAGCACAATTTACTGAAGAGGCTTTTTTTTCTCCACTTGCATGTTTTTAGCTCCTTTGTTGAAAATTAGTTGCCCATATATGCGTGGGTTTATCTCTGGGTTCTCAATTCCATTCCATTAGTCTGTGTGTCTCTTTTTCTTACAATATCAGACTTCTTCTTTGTGGGAGGGAGTATTGTAGCTTTGTAGTATAGTTTGAAGTCAGGGAGTATGATATTCTGGCTTTGTTCTTTTTTATCTGAGGATTGATTTGGTTATTGAGGCTCTTTGGTTCTATATAAATCTGAGGATTTTTTTTCTATTTCCATGAAAAATGCCATTAGGATTTTGATGGGGATTGCATTAAATTTGTAAATTGCTTTAGGTCACATGGCCATTTTAACAATGTTAATTTTTCCAGCCCATGAGCATGGATTATCTTTTCATTTCCTTGTGTCTTCATTTATTTTTCAACAAAGTATTATAGTTTTTAGTGTACAAGTCACTTCTCTCCTTTGTTAATTTTATCCTTAGGTGGTTTATTCTTTTTTTACAAGTGTAAATAAGATTGTTTTCTTTTTTTAAAATTCTTTATTTTATTGATTATGCTATTACAGTTGTCCCATTTTCCCCCTTCACTCCCCTCCACCCTGCCCACCCCCTCCCACCCACATTCCCCCCTTTAGTTCATGTCCATGTGTCATAAGTTCTTTAGTGTCTACGTTTCCCATACTATTCTTACCCTCCCCCTGTCTATTTTCTACCTATTATCTATGCTACTTATTCTCTATATCTTTTCCCCCTCTCTCCTCCTCCCACTTCCCTGTTGCTAACCTTCCATTTGATGACTTTTTTTTTTACTGTTCAAATTTTTAATCTTCTTTTTCTTAGGTAAGCCCCTTTAACATTTTATATAATAAAGGCTTGGTGATGATGAACTCCTTTAACTTGACCTTATCTGAGAAGTACTTTATCTGCCCTTCCATTCTAAATGAACGCTTTGCTGGATAGAGCAATCTGGGATGTAGGTCCTTGCCTTTCATGACTTGAAATATTTTCCAGCCCCTTCTTGCCTGTAAGGTCTCTTTTGAGAAATCAGCTGACAGTCTGATGGGAACTCCTTTGTAGGTTACTGTCTCCTTGTCTCTTGCTGCTTCTAGGATTTTCTCCTTCATTTTTACCTTGGCTAATGTAGTTATGATGTGCCTTGGCATGTTCCTCCTTGGGTTCAACCTCTTTGGGACTCTCTGAGCTTCCTGGACTTCCTGGAAGTCTATTTCCCTTGCCAGATTGGGGAAGTTCTCCTTTATTATCTGTTTAAATAAGTTCTCAATTTGTTGCTCTTCCTCTTCCCCTTCTGGTACCCCTATAATTCGAATGTTGGAACATTTAAAGGTGTCATGGAGTTCCCTAAGCCTATCCTCATTTTTTTGAATTCTTGTTTCTTCATTCTTTTCTGTTTGGTTGTTCCTTTCTTCCTTCTGGTCCACTCCAATGATTTGAGTCCCAGTTTTCTTCCCCTCACTATTGGTTCCCCATGCATTTTCCTTCATTTCTCTTATCATAGCCTGCATTTGTTCATCTAATTTATGACCAAAGTCAACCAATTCTGTGAGCATCCTGATCACCAGTGCTTTGAACTGTGCATCTGATAGGTTAGCTATCTCTCAGTCACTTAAAAAAAATTGGCTCTGGGGCTTTTAATTCTGTTTGAGCCATCTTTTTTATTTTTTATTTTCCTTTGATCTAGTTGCAGCTGTTACGTAAGGGCGGCGGAGCCTTAGGTGTTCACCAGGGTGGGGCACCCCAGTCGCTGGGTTGTGACATTGTATGTGTGGGCGGGGTCTGAGAGGGAACAATGGTGCCTGCTCTGCTCTCCCCAGGACCTCAGTCCCCCTTGCCGCCTCCAACAAGCAAACTGGGTCCTTCTGGTGCTGGCTCCCGGGTGGGTGGGCCTGTGCACTTTCTTGGACTCTGTGGGTTTTCCCCGAGGAGCCTCCTGTGAGGCTGAGAGAATCTCCTGGCCTCAACTCCCACAGGTGTTTTCAGTCGGTGCTCTTAGGCTTTGTTTCCTGGCTCTGGGTCCCTGGGTTGCATGGTCTGTGTCGTTGCCCATTTTCGCTAAGTTTGTCTGCGCGCGAATGTGTGGCTGTGAACAGCCAGCTGCCTTGCGCCCCTCACAGGGTCTGCTCATTGCCTCCTGAGTCCAGGGTCTGACACCGGGCCTTCAGTTGCTTTCTGCGCCCTGCGCGCCCGTGTCTGTCAGCCAGCGCTTTCTCCTGCCGGGACCCCTCGACCCCTCTCTGTAGGCCTCTGACTCCGCCCCTCCTTACTAGTCTGGGTGTACAGTAGTCTGACTTCTGTTCAGTTCATTTCTCTCTGTTCTGGTTGCTTTTTATTTCTCAATTTTTGTTGTCCTTAGTTTTGGTTGCACGGGGAGGCACAGTGAGACTACCTATGCCTCCATCTTGGCTGGGATAATCAGGATTGTTTACTTTATTTCTCTTTCTGATACCTCGTTGTTGCATATAGGAATGCAATAGACTTTTGTACATTGACTTTGTGCCCTGCAGCTTCACTGTATTTATTTCAAAGAAACTTTTGATAGAGTCTTTAGGGTTTTCTACATATAAAATCATGTCATCTGCAAATAGTGACAGTTTTACATATTCATTCTCAGTTTGGATGCCTTTTGTTTCTGTTTTGTGCATGATTGCCCTGGTTAGCACTGCTGGCACTGTGCTGAAGAACTGCGGGGAGAGTGGGTGTCTTTGTGTTGTTCCTGATATCAGAGGAAAAGCCTTCAGCTTTTCACCACTGAGTATGAGATCAGCTGAAATTTTGTCATCTATGGCCCTTATTGAGTTGAGGTACTTTCCTTCTATACCTATTTTATTGGTATAAAAGGGTATACCAATAAAGGGTATAACAAAATAATTGATTGATGTATCTTGTCAATTTTTTTCTAAATCTATTGATATAATCCAATGATTTTATCCCTTAGTTTGTTAATGTGTAATATCAGACTGATTGATTTTAAGATGCTGACCCATCCTTGAATCCCTGGAATGAACCATTGGACTATAATGTGTAATCCTTTTACTGTATAGTCATATTTATAATATAATGTCATAGAATGTATTGCTAGTATTTTTGTTGTTGGTTTTACTTCTATGTTTACTAGATATACTGGCCTGTAATTATTTTGTATGTACATGTCTATATCTGTTTTTGGTATCAGGATAATATTGGCCTCATAAAAATGAGTTAGGAAGTGATCCCTCTTCTTTAATTTTTTGGAAGATTTTGAGAAGAATGGGTATTAAATTGTCTGAATGTTTAGTAGCACTCACCAGTGAGGGCATCTGGCTCTGTACTTTTGTTCTTTGGGAGGTTTGTGATTACACTTTCAATTTACTTACTAAGGATGGGTCTGTTTAGATGTTTCAGTTCTTCATGGTTCACTCTAGGATGCTTATGTATTTTTAAGAATTTGTTTCTTCTAGATTATCAAATTTGGTGTCAGTCTTTTGCAGTATTTTTGTATAGTCCTTTGTATTTCTCTAATATCTGTTGTAAATTCTCCTCTTCATTTCTGATTTTATTTGTCTGAGGCTTGTCTTTTCTATCCTTAATGAGTCTAGCCCAAGGTTTGTCAATTTTTATTATGTTTTCCGAGAGACAGCTCTGTTGTTTTAGTAATTTTTCTATTGTGTTTCTGTTCTTTATTTCATTTATTTCTACTCTGATTTTTATAATTTCCTTCCTCCTACTGACTTTGGGCTTCATCTGTCCTTTCTTTAGTTTTTTTAAGGTGTAATGTTAGAATGTTTATTTGAGATTTTTCCTGCTTCTTGTGGTAGGCCCGTAGTGCTATAAACTTCCCTCTTAGTACCATTTTTGCTGCATCCCCAGAATTTTGGTATGCCATATTTTCATTGTCATTTATCTGTATATATCTTTGATCTTTCATTTCTTCTTTGATCCAATAGTTGTTCATTAGAATGTTGTTTAATCACTACACATTTGTGGATTCCCAGCATCTCCTTTAGTTAATTTCCGTTTTCACACTGCTGTGGTCTGAATATATGCTTTGTATGATTTCAGTTTCTTTAAATTCATTGAGACTAGTTTTGTGCCTCAACATATGGTCTGTTCTTGAGAATGTTCCATGTATACTTGAGAAGAATATATATTCTGTCATTTTGTGACAAAAAGTTCTAGAAATATCGATTAAGTACATTTGGTCTAATGTGTCATATAAGGACAATATTGTCTTCCTGGGGTGTTCAGGTCTCCTGTTGTAAATGTTATTTTGTCCATTTCTCCCTGAGGCCTGTTAGTAATCACTTTACATATTTGCTGTTCCCAGGCTGGGTGTGTATATGTTGATAAGCATTAGGTCTTCTTGATAAATTGTCACTTTCATCATTATAAAATGCCCATCTTTGTCTCTTGTTACCTTTTTTATTTTGAAATCTATTTTTTTCTGATATAAGTGCTGCTACATCCTCTTTTCTCTCATACTTTTTTATGTTGTGCATTTGCTACCAAAACGCTGTATTATATTTAATGCCCTCTTTTATCCCTTTAACATTTATGCTCTAATTAAGTGTTAATAATCTATCCTGTAGTAGATTTGTAATTTCTTGCCTCTGTTTGTTTGTTAATTATCCTATTCAAAGTTTAGTATACTTTTGTCTTTCTGTTTCCAGTAGAAGGGCTCTTTTAAAAATTTCTTGTAATGCAGGTCTTGTGGCAGCAAAGTCCCTCAGTTTTTTTTGTGTGTGTGCCCTTATTTTTTCCTCATAGCTAAGTGATAACTGTGCTGGATATTTTGTACTTGGCTGATGGTTTTTCTCTTTCAGTATTTTGAATATTTCTTTTGACTCTCTCCTGTCTTGTGAAGTTTCACTAAGAAATCTGATGATAATTTAATGGGGTTTTCTTTGTAGGTTGCAGTCTTTTTTTCTTGGCTACATATGCTTTTATTTTACTCTTTTGTGGAGAAATAGCAGCATCCTACACATTTCGTCTCCTTATTTTCTTTGTTTGCTTAACCATATATTATAGTGATGACACCATAGCAATATGTAAAGTCTGGAAAAAGACTTTCCATTCCTTTCGGTAACTTTATGATACTCTGTTATGTGCAAGTATGATTGATAGACATTTTGTTTTTAATAGTCACTATTATAACACTTTAAAGAAAATCCTAGACCATATATCTTTTTGCATAGACTGCTAGACATAGTATTGATGGGTCAATGGGTACTGTATTTTGCCATGTATAATGCACACTTTTTTTGCCCAAATTTTTGAGGGAAAAATAAAGATGTACATAATATATGGGTACTACAAATTCTGTATCTATATAACTGGTTTTAATTATTTATTCTTATGTGTTAAAAATGTAACTCTAGAAAACAATTATATCCATATACAAAAATAATACCCTGGAATATGATAGTCAGTTTTGTTTCTAAATACAAATAAAGAAAAAGTTGAATTAAAAAATTAAAATGAAAGGTATTTTTTCCTCAAAGTTTGGGCCAAAAATGTGGGTGCACATTTTACATGGCAAAATACGGTAAATTCATGTCATGTTTGTAGATATTGTCAAATTCTTTTTTGTATTGGTCAGGGTCTGCAATGGACTGAATGTGTCCCTGCCAAATTCATATTTTGATATCTTGACCTTTCCAAAGTGATTGTATTGGGAAGTGGGGCCTTTGGGAATTGATTAGATCACAAAGGTGAAGGCTTTATGAATGGGATTAGTGCCTTTCTTAAAAAGGCAGAGAGCTAGTTTGGCCCCTTTCTGCCATGTTAAGATGCAATATAAGCAGTCTACAACCTAGAAAATGGTTCTTACAAGAACCTGGTTGTGCTGGAGACTTCATCTTGGACTTCCAGCCTCCAAAACTGTGAGGAATGAATGTTTATTTTTTTAGCCTCCCGTCTATGGTAATTTCTCAAAACAGCCAAACTGAGAAAGGCAAGGTCCAATTTGGAAACAAACCACACAGTTATTTGAATCAATGGAATTTAATAAAAGATTTCTCTAGATATAGTGTTATTAATCACTGAGAGAGTAAAAAAGAGAACATTTAAGGTGTCAAAAACTCAGCAAGTGTTGGAGTGACTATCAGTCCTCAACAGAGCAGACTTAGAGGTGGGTCCCATGGAAATGCAGCCCAGACCTCTGAGGACATGGTGCTGCCTGACAGGAGCTGGTGGTTCTGAGTTGGAAATGGGGAGCCCTGTGGGCTCAGGACCCAGATCCTGAAGAAGGAAGTGGCCAGTTGATTCTGGTGTCTCTGTGGGGAACTGGAGTTCCTGAGTGTGGGGAAAACTAAAAGTTGATAGAAGACCCCAGGAAACGGACAGGAGGGAGCATGTCCCTTCCTCCTCTAACCTCTCAGACTCCCTCTCATGCCCTTGTTGACATGTTCTAGCCTGTAGTCTCCTGGCAAACAGGAGAATGGTTTGAGAGTCCTGGTCCTGAATTCAAGAAGCAGAATATAGAAGGAAATATTTAGAGCTGAGAGGCAAAAATTTAATATTCTCTGTGGGTAGCGTCTCTGCATGTGTGACTGTTATGCATTTCTACCACTGAGCACCAATTTTACCACAGCCTCAGCAAAAGATTACTTTGGCAAACTGTCAGATTTTTGCCACCAGATGGTTCTTTTAAACAATAGGTAATTATCATGCTTTATAAGTTGTACTAAAGTACAGAAAAAGATGGAATATATGGTAGTTCTTATTTGTTTATGCTTATCATATATAATAACTTTAATAATGCTTATAAAACACTTCACAACTACACAGGAACACAGCTAACATGGACTAATGGACAACTCTATGATGAGTAATATAATGACTGACCAAGACAGCTGAAATTGTCTGTTGGCAAAAGTGAACAGTGGCATCTTTGTTGTATTCTTAATAATTAAAATAGAGAATCTTCTGTATCTTTAACCTTCTGAATTTCATGGTTTATTCTACTCAAACTTAACCCTAGAACAGCTTTTGCTATAAAATAAGGCTCTTGTCAAAAAGTTCTTACTCCTTGCATACTTTGAGATTATGTATATAAAAAGGAATATCTAGAAAATATACCCATATGTTGTTTTCATTTCATATGCATATTTCAATTCATACATATTTTTATGAAAATCAGTTAGTCATTTATGATTTTTACAAGTTTACTGATCATTGTTTTTTGACTTTTCTTTGGCTAAGCAACCCAGTCATTTAAATACATTGCATATCAAAATATGCTCCCCACTGGGGAAAATCACAGAGATATGTCCTTCTACATTCTAGAAATATTCTTCATTAAGTTTTCAAATCTTTGATTGAAATCTGTAAAGGTTAAGTCATCATATAAATAGAAGTGCTATTAGCAATCATAAAATTAATGAGAATAATAATGAGCTCAAGTATGTAAAATGCCAGAGTTAGCATACAGCCTGTAATGACTGCGTGTATGACATTTCTGTTTTGCCATAGGGAAAAGTTCTGTGAGCTAATTCCCCAAGTAGCACCGATATGTTATCACTGAAAATAAACTGCTCATTATCTAAGTTGTTTTTGCAACTTTTGGAGACATTTATTGCTGTGCAGTACAATAAAAAAAACTGGTTTTAAACAAAGGTTAAACTAAGAACATTTCTATACATCAATTCATTATCATTATAAAAATAAAACGTATTCATAGCAAAAAAACCTTTGAAAATATTCCCATATTCGTGCACACATGTGTGCATACTAACACCTCCCCTCATTAAAAACTACTCACAATCCTACCAGCCATGGATGACATTACTGTTAATTGTTGGGGTCCACCCTGCCTGGTCTCAGGAAGCTGTAACCCCCTGTGACTTAGGCTGAGTGAGAGACCTCTGAACCAGGAGCCACTAAGGAGACAAAACTTATTTCCCTGGCATGAACGCTGCCTGTTCTGTGCCTGGCCTCCTATGCTTGATCAGTTAGCCAATGACAGGTAAGATTTCCCATGGAGGGAATCGCCTAAGACAGGCATGATCACGAGAAGGCCTCAGGGAAGAGGCTCAGGGCTGTGGAAATGAAAAGGTGATGGACATGAACCCCTGCCCCCTCAGCTTTGTCAAAACCTGAGTCCTTGTTCTTAGATGTGAGAAATTCAAGTCTTCTGGCTGCCTTTGTCTCCTCTGCCTGACTCAGGCCTGTGGAAAACAACAAGGATGGTGCAGTCCAGACCAGAGTCAGCAGATCCCTGGGGTAATCAGGCCTGGGACATAGAATATGCAAGATCCTGTAAGATCTGCTTGCTGGAGGATGTTATTAAATTAGAATTTGAAGGCACAGACAGAAAACCAAAAGTAACCTTTGGGTCTTGTAGTCCTTTCAAATGATAAAACTCCAAACTTTGCCCAGAATCCCAGCAGGAGTTCTGTCAGCACCTTTGAAAGTTACCTATTTCTTTTGATCTTTCTTGCCAGACTGTGAATCCACAAACTGTGTCTGTATTCTTAATAAAAACCTGCTTGGGTGGAAAGGTGGGGCTCTCTCCACTAGAGAGAGTGGCTGTTCTGCCTCTATTTTCCCACAGGACCTGGTTGTCTCTGTGTATGTTTTTCTCATGTTTCGACGAGCATCTGCAGCAGGGATGGATACTGCTGGCCAGTATCCGCCACAGTTAATATGTTCAATTCTATTGTTTCTGTCCTATCTGAAAAGGTGGTGAGCACACAATAGGTAATTTTATGTGCTGCATGTTTCCCAAGACATAACATCAGAAATTTAGCTTAGGTCATGAAAATTGTTAACTGAAAATATGATTTTTGTATTGTTGCATAATATTACATCAATCAGTAGATTGTATTTTACTTAACCATTGGCCTTCTCATCTTTTCAGTTATTTAAACATTTCCTTTTTTTGTTTATAAAGGTAAACATATTTAGGAATAAAACTTTGACCATATTTCTAATTATTTCTTTACCACAAATTCCTAGAAGAAGAATTGCTAAGTCAAAGAGTCTGAAGATTCTTAAAACTTTAAAAATGTTTCCAAATTGTCCTCCAGAAAACTCATATTAGTTTAAAATTCTACTGGTTGAAACAGAATAACTGTTTTTGAGGATCTTTAACAATGCTGGATATTACTATTAAATTGTTGTTTATTTGATGGGAGAATTAATAATTTTTACTCACTAAAATTTGTATTTCTTGAACATTAATTTGTAAATGAAATTATAAGACCAAAACATTTCTGGCTTAGCTTTGATAGAAAGTATAGTTGAAACCAGAGGCCCCACATTTCAGCAGCAGGAAACTTGGAAAGAAATATAATTGTTTACATGCATGGTTTGAAAGTATGAAGCACTGACATAGTTATTATATGACGTTAAGAAGATGAGAGCAAAGCTGAAAACTTGACTTTTTAGAGTATAAATATTAGCCAGTATGATACTGTATTGATGATGCTATAGCTTTGTAATATAGTTTGAAGTTAGGGTGTATGGTGCCATGCTTTTGTAGTTCTTTCTCAAGATTGCCTTGGCTATTTGACGCTTTTTTGCAGTTCCATATGAATGTTAGGATTGCTTTTTCTTTCTCTGTGAAAATACCATCGGAATTTTGGTAAGGATTGAATCTGTAGATTGCTTTTGGTAGTGTGGATATTTTAATAATATCAATTCTTCCAATTTATAAACACAGGATAGCTTCTCATTTACTTGTATCTTCTTCAGATTCTTTCATTAATGTCTTATAGTTTTATTTGTCCAGAAGGTAGATGTGGTGTTCTCACCGCACACAGAGAAAAGGTAACTATTGAGGTGATGGGTGTGTTAATGAGCTTGGTCATGGTAATAATTTCTCATTATATACATATATCAAATCATAATATTGTATACCTTAGATACATACAATAGTTAATCTGTTAATTATGCCTTGGAAAAGTGGTTTAGCTCTTTGGGAAAAAAGTATAACTATTACTTAGGTTGGAGAATAAAGTTCTAGTCAATTTTTTCTTACAAATTTTTTTGTTACCATGAATTTGGACCTGGCTAATTCATCTACAAGATGTTCTCCAATGGCACACTGATCTTTAATCCTTGAGATTATTTTTAAAAATGTCATTGGAGCAGAAAATTTTGTTTATTTAAAATAGGTAATAAATTCGCAGGTTCGATTCCCAGTCAGGGCACATACCTAGGTTGCAGGCCGTGGCCCCAGCAACTGCACATTGATGTTTCTCTCTCTCTCTCCATCCCTCCCTTCCCTCTCTAAAAAAAAAAAAATAATAAATAAATAAAAAATAGGTAATAAACAATTTATGTTTAAAATTTATAATATTTCACTAGCTGATTATGGCTTTATTTACTTGATTATAATTAAACAGATCATATAAAATTATTTTGGAAATACATGGGTTATACAGTAGAACTATATGGTGTTTAAAGCAGACACATTTAAAAATCAAACACATCCAAATATAGACCATAACAAGTGTTGATGAAAATGTGGAAAAATTGGAACCTGTACACATTGCTGATGGGAATACATTTTACAAACAGGGCAGCCACTTTGAAAACAGTTTGGAAGTTTATCAAAATGTTGGAAATATAGTTATCCTCACGAACCAACTATTTCACTTCTAGGTATGTAACCAAAAGAAATGAAAATGGATATCCATATAAAAATTTGTACATGAATGTTCGTAGAAGTATTGTTTATCATGGCCCAAAGTAGAAACAACCTGAATGTCCATTAACTGATGAATGTATAAACAAAAAGTGGCATATCCATATAGTGGAATATTATTTGGCAACAAAAATAATGCAGTACAGATACATACTACACCATGGATGAAGCTTGAAAACATCATGCTAAATGAAAGAATCCAGTCACAAAAGACAGTATGATGTATGATTCCATTTTTCCATTTGAATGAAATGTTCAGAACAAGCACATCCTCAAAAATAATTAGCCAATCTAATCTATCAATATAGAAGAAGGATAATAAATCATGAACGAAGAGATTTATCTCAGGAAAGAAAGGCTAGTTCAACATTTGAAAATCAACTGTGTAATTTACCTTATCAACAGACTAAGAAAAACTAAAATCATCTCAATAAATAAAAAAATAAAAGCATCTGACAAAATCAAAATCCATTCATAAGAAAAACTTTAGTAAACTCAGAGCAGAAGGGAACTTTCTCAACTTTCTACAATAAACTTAGAGCTACCATCATACTTAACAGTGAAAGACTGAATGCTTTTCTTGTAAGATTAGAAATGAGTTAAGATGTCCACTGTCATCACTCCTATTCATTTTTTTCTAGGTTCGAGTCAGTGTAATAAGTCAAGAAAAAGGATAAAAAGCATACATACTAGAAAAAAAGAATAAAACTGTATTTTATTTGTAGGTGACATGAACAACCATGCCTAACATCTCAAGAAATTTACAAAAAGATTACTAGAATGAATAAATAAATTTAACAGGATTTGACAATATTAGGTCGATATAAAAAATTCAGTTGCATTTTCATATATTAGCAATGAAAATTTGGAAATTGAAATTAAAGACCAGTATAATTTATAACATCACAAAATTACACTACATAAGTGAAAATCTCAAAAAAAAAGTGTGTGGGATCTGTATGCTGTAAAGAATAAAACACTGATTAATGAAATTAAAGAAAAATTAAATAAATGGAAAGTGATACAGTGTTCATAGATTTGAAGTCTCAGTATTGTTAAGATGTCATTTCTTTCCAAATTGAACTGTAGATTCAATGCAATACCTATCAAATATTGCAGGATTTTTTTTTTTTTTTGGTAGAAACTGATACGCTGATTCTAAAATTTATGGGGAATATGGAAAATGAAATAGAATAGCCGTAACAATTTTGAAAAAGGAGAACCAAGCTGAAGCATTCACTCTACCGATTTCAATACTTACTGTAAAACTGTACTATTTCAGACAGTGTAGTATTGGCAAAAGAATAGGTCTCTAGGTGAATGCAAAAGAATAGAGTATGGAAATAAACATGCGTATATTAAATATATGTGTACATTTAAAAATACAATTCATTTTTTAAAAAGATTTTTATTTATTTATTTTTATAGAGGGAAGGGAGGGAGAAAGAGAGAGAGAGAAACATCAATGTGCAACCCAGGCACGTGCCCTGACTGGGAATCGAACCTGCGATGCTCTGGTTCGCAGCCCGCGCTCAATCCACTGAGCTATGCCAGCCAGGGCAAAATACAATTCATTTTTAACAAATGTGCAAATGCAATTCAGTAGACAAAAAGTTATGTATATATTGGGTATCCATATGTAAGAAAGTCAACTTCTACCCACACCTTGTATCATAGTAAAAAAATACTCAAAATAGATGATATTCTTAAATTTAAAGTCTAAAACTATAAAAGGTCCAGAGGAAAACATGGGAGAAAATATTTATGTTTGTTAGGCATAGATTTCTTAGACGTGGCACTAAAAGTGCAAATCATAAGAGAAAAATATCAAGATAACCTCCCTCTAGTCACATATGTAACATAACCTCTTTGTTATTTCCTTAACAGCACAGATCACCATATGAAAGTATTTTTCATATTTTATTGATTGCCTGTCAGACAACCTACAGGAACTTTAAAAAATTAACACTTTATTTTTTAAAGCCAGTTTAGGTTTACAGAAAAATTGAGTGAAAGGTACAGAGAGTTTGCTTATACTGTCTGTGTCACCCCTTCCTCCCTCCACAGACACAACTTCCCCCATCCTGACATCCCACACCAGAGCAGTACATTTGTCATGACTGATGAATCTACATTGACACATCGCTATCACCCTAAGTCCATTGTTTTTATTAGGGATTACTCTTGGTGTTGTATATTCTACTGGTTTTGGCAAAGGTACACTGCCATGTATCAAGTATGTAGTTTTGCCTTTCCCTGAATGTTATATACAGGTGGTATACAGCCTTTTCAGATTTTCTTTTCACTAAGTAATGTGCATTTAAGGCTTCTCCATGTCTTTTCATAGCTCGATAGATCATTTCTTTTTAGTGTTGAATAATATTCCATTGTCTGGATATACCACAGTTTATTAAGTCATTCACCTATTAAAGGACAAAACTTAGAAGTTGTCCTAAGTTTTGGCAATTATGAATAAAGATACTTTAATCACCTCTGTGCAGGTTTTGGTGTGGACATGAGTTTTTAAATAATTTGGGTAAATTCTAAGGATTGCAATTACTGGATTGTGTGATAAGAATATATGTAGTTTTATAAAAAATTGCCAACTGTCTTCTCAAGTGGCTGTACCATTTCACATTCCCACCAGCAATGAATAGAGTTTCTGTTGTTCCATATCCTCTCCAGCATTTGGCGTTGTCAATGTTCTAGGTCTTAGCCATTCTAATAGGTATGTAGTAGAATCTCACTGTTGTGTAAATTTGCAATTTCCCAATGACCTAATGATGGTGAACATCTTTTCATGTGTTTACTTGTCATTTGTATATGTTTTTTTGTGAGGTATATATTCAGATTGTTCATTTTCTTATTGCTGAATTTTAAGTATTCTTTGTATATTTTGGATGAAGTTCTTTATCAGATACATCTTTTGCAAATACTTTCTCCTAGTTTGTCTTCTCATTCTCTTGACATTTTCTTTACAAAGTAGAAATTTTAAGTTTAACAAAGTCTAGTTTATAACTTTTTTCTTGAATGGATCAAGCCTTTGAGGTTTTATCTAAAGAGTAAAGATATCTGGGTTTTTCCTATACTATCTTCTAGGAGTTTTATAGTGTTGATTTTACATTTATGTCTGTGTCATATGGAGTTAACTTTTGTGAAGGGTGTGAGGTCTGCATCTTGATTCATTTTTTTTGCAAGTGGATGTCCAGTTGTTTCAGCGCTGTCTATTGAAAAACTATTTTACTCCATTGTATTGTCTTTGCTTCCTTGTCAAAGATTAGTTGACTCTATGTGAGTTTCCTTCTGAGCTCTTCATTCTGCTTCATTGATCTACTTGTCTATTCTTTCATTAATACCACACTGTCTAGATTACATACAGTAGCTTCATAGTAAGTCTTAAAGTTGAGTAGTCAGTCATCTAAATTTGTTTTTTCCTTCAACATTGAATTGGCTAATCTGGGTCTTTTGCCTTTCCATATAAACTTTAAAATCAACTTGTTGATACACACAAAATAACTTTCAGGGATTTGGATTGTGTTGAATCTGTGGATCAAGTTGGGAAAAATGGACAATATTGAGCCTTATTCTCTATGAACATGGAATAGCTCTCTGTTTATTTACTTCTTTATTTTTTCATCAGAGTTTTGTAGTTGTCTTCATATAACCTTGTACATATTTTGTTAGATATTTACCTAGTTATGTCATTTTTTTTTGTAGGGGACTGTTTTTTTTCAGTCTGGCAAATGTGACTCAGCTCTGTATAGAAAACCTACAGAAGTGAAGTGATGGGCAGGAGTCAGACCTTCAAACTGAGTATTCCCATGGGAATCAGGCCTAGAAAATGCATACTGACTGTTATGGCTTGCTCTTGCAAAAACTCCATCATCCTGGTCTGAAGCAACAAATGTGTATTGTCTATGTTCAAGGTAATTTCCAAAGCCTGTGTGAATTCTCCCAAGGACAGAGCTAATCAGTTCATTGCCATTTCCCTCTTCATGTTATTTTCATTTCCTTGATTGTATCTAAAATGTAGACAATAATATTCTATGTAACAGATAATAAATCTTTCTCTGATGTAAGACCTGAGAAAAACAATAAAAACCTGTCTAGGCAAGGGTCAGGGCGCTCTCCTCTTGAGAGAGTGGCTGAGGCACTCATAGACACTCTCCCATTGAGAGAGTAGTTGTGCCCTTCCCTTTTTCTCCACAGGATTGCTGTCACCTGTGCATTTATTTTCTCTTTCAGCCACAAGAGGAGGACTCTGCTGGCCAGAGTCCGCCACATTTTTGAGTGCTAATGCAAATGGTAATATGTTTTTTTGTATGTCTGTATGTGTGTATATATGTTGTTGACACTATTACAGATATCCCCCATTTCCCCCCACCCCTTGCTCCCTTTTACTCAACCCCCACCTCCCAGCTTTCAACACATTGCAGTCTGTGTCTATGGGCTATGCATATATGCATATATGCTCTTTGGCTAACCTCTTCCAGTCCCCCTTCCCCCTCCCCTATGAGGTCTGTCAGTCTATTCCATCTATCCATGCCTCTGGTTTTCTGGTTTTATTTTACTCACCAGTTAATTCTGTTCATTAGATTCCATATATGAGTGAAATCATATGGCATTTTTCTTTCTCTGACTGGCTTATTTTGTTTAGCATAATATTTTCTAAGTCCATCCATGCTGTCACAAAGGGTAAGTGTTCCTTCAGATTCCACTTGTTCATTGGGTGCATATAGAAAAGTGATTGACTTTCATATATTAACTTTGTATCCTGCAACCTTGCTACAATGGCTTATTAGTTCTAGAACTTTATTTTATTTTAATTTTTTAAAGAGTTTATTTGTTTTTAGAGAGAGGGGAAGGGAAGGAGAAAGAGGGACAGAAACATCAATGTGTGGTTGCCTCTCATGCACCCCCTGCTGGAGACCTGGGCCTGCAACCCAGTGTCCTGACTGGGAATTGAACTGTGACCCTTTGGTTTGCAGGCCTGCGCTCAATCCACTAAGCTACACCAGCCAGGACTAGAACTTTGTTTATTTTTGTTGATACTTTTGGATTATCATCATAAACAGCCATGTCATTTGCAGACAAAGACAGTTTTATTTCTTTCTTCCCAATCTGTATATATTTTCTTTTCTTGTCTTGTCTTGTTGAATTAGCTAGAAATTTCAGTAAAATGTTTAAAGCAGAGGGGAGAGGTTACATCCTTGCCTTGCTCCCAATCTTAATGCAAACACTTTATTAAGTATGCTATTGGCCCTATGTTCTTCTATAGATGTTCTTTATTGAGTTGAGGACGTTTCTCTCTATTCTTAATTTGATGAGAATTTTTTAAACCATAAACAGATATTGGGTTTTGTCAAATGCTTTGCCTGCATCTATTCATATAATTTTGTAATTGTTCTTTAGCCTGTTGATGTGATGAATTACATACATTAAGTGATTTTTGAATGTTGAACCAGCCTTGCACACCTGGGATAAATCCCATTTCATCATGGTCTATAGTTCTTTTTATACATTGTTAGATTGATTTGTTAATATTTTGTGGAAGATTTTTTCATCCTTGTTCATGAGATATTGGTCTGTAGTTTTCTTCTAATGTCTTTGCCTGGTTTTGGTTTCATGAGAATGCTGGCCTCATATGATAAGTTAGGAAGTATTCCCTCTGCTTCTATTTCCTGAAAGAGACTGTAGATGATTTGTAAAACTTCTTTCTTAAATGTTTGGTAGTACTCACCAATGAATCCATCTGAACTTAGTGCTTTCTGTCTTGGAAGGTTATTGATTTTTTATTTTATTTTTTAAATATCCATAGACCTGTTTAGATACTGTATTTTTGATGAGTTTTGGCAGATTATCATTCAAAGACCTGGCTGATTTCACCTAGGTTATTAAATTTACGGACATAGAGGTGTTGATAGTATTCCCTTATTATCTTTTAATGCCCATGATTGCCTATAATGATTTCCCTGCTTTTATTTTTGTGTCTCCTTTCTGTTTTGTATAGTTAGCCTGACTAGAGGCTTATGATTTTTTTGAATAGCCAATTTTGGGCTTTATTGATTTTTTCTCTATTGATTTCCTATTTTTAATTTAATTGTTTTTTTATTTACCATATTTTGTTGTGTATAATGTACACCCACATTTTGGTATGCATTATACACTGGATTATTATACCCATGATATGTTATATTATACCTGTGTATAATGTACATCCTTATTTTTCCGTCAAAAATTTGGGCAAAAAAGTACGCATTATACATAGCAAAATATGGTAATTCTTATTTTCCTTCTCCCATTTGTTTCTTCCTGTCTGGTATTCACAGCCAGAAATTATGGGGACTTCTCTTCTTGGCACTGGAACCCTGGGCTGGGGAGCCTGGTGTGGAGCTGGGACCCCCTGATCCTTATAGGAGACCTCTACAGCCCAGATATTCTTCTCAATTTGTAACATCTACATGTGAGTATGGGATCAGCCTGTTCTGCATCTTGCCTTTTCTACCAGTCTTGATGTGTCTTTAAAAAAAAAGTTATAAGACTTCTGTTCAACTAGACTTCAGGAAGTTCTCAATGATGATTGTTCTGTAATTTAGTTGTAATTTTGTGTGGTTGTGGGATGAGGTGAGCACAGTGTTTACCTGCAGTGTTTACCTACACTGCCATCTTGACCAGAAGTCTCAGTGCTAGAAATTTTAAAAAATATTATTTAATGCTCACCATAGTCCTAAAGGTAATCAGTATCCTTTTAATGCACACATGAGAAAAGAAGGATACCAAGGTAAAAATAACTTGCTCAACGCTGCACACTTTTTAAAAATGGGAAAAATGGGTTTTAAGCTCAGATCTTTAGAGTAATAACTCAAGACATGTATGTATAAATAAACTTGCAGTAGACATACAGAATCATACAGAGATTGCAATATTACAGAAATTTTGAGAAAATTTTATGCCTTAAAATATTTCAGGGGTGATGTATTTTGTTTACAAGAAAATGGGATTGCCTAGTCAAATAAAGGCAACGATTTACCCAGTAGTAGAGAATCTTAAAAGCAGCAAGAGAAGAGTAGTTAGTTACATCTTTTTAAGGGAGCTCCCATAAGACTGGTGGCTAATTTTTAAACAGAAGAAATTGGCAAGAGATATTCAAAGTGATGAAAAGCAAGAAAGTATTACAAAGATTACGCAGTAAGGCTATCATTTAGAATCAAAGGACAGATAAAGAGTTTCTCAGACAAGAAAAAGCTAACAGATTTCATCACCACCAAACAAACAAACAAAAAAAGTAGAGATTTGTTGGTAGGTGAGGAGTGGTGAGACCGGTTCCATCTCAGTAGTTAGTATTGGTCTATGATACATACTTATACAGTTGACTGGCCCTTTTAAATGCCCATATATTTTGTCACTTATGAACTATTCCCAAAGAAGATTGACATATTGACACATCCAATGTTCCTGTCAGCCCTTAAACCTGATATAGAAATGGTATCATATTTAACCCAATTTAGATTATCTGTGCTTAATATCCCTTCATTCCTTTATTCCTTATTTTGAAAGCTGTTGCTTGACTTCCTTTAGGAGGTAGAGACTGTGATCCAGGAAACCTCTTAGCCTGGTGATAGTGACATGGGTTTAAATTCTATAGGTTTCAACCCCTGAAGGCAAAGAGCTTACTGCAGCAGCGATGCCTTTAATATTTGATACTAGGAACTTTCTAAGAGACTGAATGGGGAAAAATCTTCACAAAGTAATAAGGAAGCACTGTATTTTGGATATTATTTGCAATATTAAATTGTGCCAATAGATGGAGAAGTTGTTCCACATAAATCAGAAGGCTTGGCTTCTCTATGAGGAATAAAGAAATTCAGGTTTTTGGCAAGTTGAAAATTAATATACTCAATGAGAATGTAAAGCAGAAAAACTGGGTTACTTATAAATATTAACAAGAAATAAGTTTAACAGAGGAGAAGAACTTCACTAATTTCAATTATATGTACATGAAACCATTATTACCTGCATTGTATTTGCAATTTGGCCATAAATAAATTATTTATTTATGAAAAATATATGTAATACAAAACTTACCTTTTTAACTGTGGCACTTTTAGATTTGTACATATTATATATGTATGTGTTTATGCCTCATCTTATACAAAAAGGGTTTTAAACAATGTGCAAAATTTTACAGGATAAAAAAAATAAAACAGAACTGAATTGAAAAAGAAAGAATGAAATGAAGCCAGGGTAACAGCAGGCCTTGAGTTAGGCTGAAGATCTGGCCTGGAACCTCCTAGCAGCTAATGCAAGTTGGGAAAGAGGATCAGTTGTGTGATCTAGTGTCTGTAATATAAAAATATGCCAGGTGCTAGGAGAGCTGTAGTGATTCTTAATATTAATATCAGGAGTTATATCCCTTGGGGACTCAAGAGGACAGTATTGTGTAATGCAATAAATAATATCCTTACATTAACAAAATGATACTTTTCACATGATTTCTTCTTACGGTGTCAGCTGGTAGATAATACCACAGTACTATTCAGTTAAAGTATTCTGAGGTAGGGAGAGGGTAAGCACCATGTACCCCAAAATGTTCCTGTAGAGTAACTTTCTGATTGTGTAATTTAACAATACAATTTAAAATCTATCAATCCTTAATAAATATTATTTTTTCTGAGTGGTTTGATAAGGATGAAACATTGCTGTGAACACAGTAACTGAGACGTTGTATGCAGAACAGTTTTCCCTGAGCCTGGTAGATGGTGAGACCTCTGTGAAAGCCATTCGTGATAAGCCTAGAGCATGTACAACCATCAGCCAAAGAGCACAAAATACCTGCTATAGTTGACTTGTATGGATATTTTTGTGGCATGTTAAATGCAGACGTGTTTTTCAAAAGTCATTTGAACTGGAATAGCCTTGACATCCCCTTCTGATGGCTTCCTTCTAGCCTCAAGCTTGCTCCTTCATTCTGTTCCCATCCTCTGTGCACAAGGCTCCTATGTCCTCCTCGTGTTTCTAAACTATCTCTTGACGTCTTCTCTTGGACTGTTGGAATCTTCACTGTTTGTGATGTTCCAGAGAACACTATTACTGTGGACCCTGAATCCTTAGGCAGACTCCCACTGTCCCAACCTTTCTAGAGTACTACTGCCCGGATCAAGTTTCCCTCTCCAGACAGGAAGACTAGACCACAACCATTAGGTTTTGTGGCTTCATTCTTTACCAGCTTTCCCTGATATCTGTAAGTTTGTGACACATTTATAAAATTTTCAGAGCAGATTCAGGTTTGGAAGTTAATTGGATGAAGTTTTTGCAGCTCCATCCAGTCATCGCTTGGTTGATTCACATCCATACCTTCTGTTTTCAAACATGAAATCACTGCAACTTCAGGATGGAAATGACCAGAGGGAATTTATCCACCTGCTTAATCACACACACAAGTGCCTTCTTACATCCAGCCTCCCTCTTTTCTCCATTGGATTGCAAATTCTACTCAATGGAATGTTGCAATAATTTTGCATTCTATATCCCGAGGATTTTCTAAGGGTATAATTTTGCTTATATTTTTGCACACTAGTTGGGAGAAGGTGCCTGAATTCTGTTTTGTTTCCATTAACCTTTTTCTGAGAAATTACTGACCCTGAATATTGGAGCTGCAAATGGATTCTTTTAACAAGTATTCTGTCAGGATGCAACCTCTGTGTATGATGTGGCTTTTAGTCTGAAAATGCTTCCTCTTAATGCATTGATTCCCTTAAGAAGTATTTATTGGAGTGACTTTACCCATATTAGGATTTTAGGAATATTTCTGTCTCTGCTGTTTTAGGAAACCTACAGTCAGAAGAATTTACAGTTTACTTATTTTTATGGCTAGTGGTAGCTATTTAAAACCTTCCTTCTCTCTCCTACCTGCTTGATATCTTCCGAAATCAATGCTTCTTCTGATTCCTCCACAGACTTTGTCTTAATCCTGTGCACAAAGTCTTAAGTGAGAGATAATTTGTATTCTGACCTATTTTTCATGGTTCTGTCATCCTTGAAAAAATCATGCAGATTCTTTCCTAGTTCAGTGAAAAGCAGAGTTGTGCCACCATCATTTAGCTTCAAGTTGGAGACTGCGTGTTGAGATAAAGTAGGAACTTGATTTTGATTTTATATTATTCAAATGGGAGCCTTTTACCATTCACTGTAACACTAATGTCTGTTGAAATAGCTCTTCCATGTTACCATTAGAGGACAGATCCAGACTGGATTTACTTCTAGAAAGCAAACCAACTGAGCAGCCACAACTTGCAGCATTAGATCATTTGTTACTCTCAGGTGATGTTGCCAACAACTCTGGATCCTGAAGCAGCATACCCGTGGAGACCAGTTCCATGTGGGCTGTCCAGTCGTCTGAGGTTTTCAGTGGTCAGGTTTCACCAGGGATTGGAGTGAGGTGGGGGCAGTACAAAATCCCAGTGTAGGGACTTGTCCTCATTATAACCTCTACTTTAATTCTCTTCTTTATTTTCTATTGTGGTATGAATTAAAAGCAACAACAACAAAAAGATCTGTTAATAAACAGCCTCTCAGTGAATTCATTTTGAAAATCCTTGGACTCTCGGGTATATATTTTCATGGGGGCATATGTATTCATGTGTCTGTGAGCATGCACATGTGTGAAAATTGGGGGGCAGGTAGGGCCACAGAGGAAAGACAGGACCTTGAGACACTGGAGTGGGAAGGGGATAGAATCAAAGTGAAAAATAAGTGCTCCTTAAAGCCTTGCTGGAGAGTCAGCCCAGAAAGCAGAATGAATGGCATTTTGTACTGCCCCCGCCTCACTCTAAACTGCTTGCAATTTTATGACTCCTAAACCTGAGTTACTGGTGACAAGTGAAATGAAGCACCCTGTTTTCTAGCTCCCAGGTTTGACTGCAGTGAAAGTACCTTGGCTTTTGTCAGAAAGCTGAGCGGGGCTGACTCCAGATGGTACCTGCAGGGTACACTGTAACCTCTCTGCACACATTACTTGTATTTGCATTTGTGAGGTATAATCTGTTGTGAAGCAAAATGCTGACTGAGAGGGGAAGCTCAAGGGAAGACCTGTTAGCATAACAACATCATATTGGTTTTGGTTGTATTGGGAACAAGTGGTAGCTGGAATGCAGACAAATTCAAAGTCAGGCAAACAGCTTTCACCTGGTCAGCGAAATGTGTGCTTGTGTGGCAGCAGCTAGCAGGTTCTTCTAGAGAGGATAATTTCCCATCATCTCTTTGTTTTGTACGGTGGGAATTTGTCAATTTTGATATCATCAACTCCTCCTTATAGCAAGAGCAGCCTTGAATGAGCAAGCTTGATCAATTTCTATATGAGAATGAGATGTACAATAAATGAGGTTGAGAAACCATTAGGTGGTAAAAGGAACCGGGCAAGAGGGGAGAGAGGTGCAGGGAACAAAGGGAACAGAAAAAGAAGTGAGAACACATGTATCTTACAAAGACATAGTAGTAATGAAAATAAAGAGAACAGACATGGAAGACAAATAATTCAAAACAAGAGATAAAAATTCAACACCTTCTTTACTAAGAGGTGATAGAAACAGGAGAAATATGGTGAATATGATTCCTGGTCCTCACAAGACTGAAGTAGAGGCCATGAATATGACTTAAAAATGACACACAAGGAACACTGCACAGAAAATGGTGCTATGTGTCACCCACATGGGTATTAAAACTGAGTCTGGGTCCAACACTGTGCAGAAACAGGGCAGAGAAGTGCCAGGAGGTGGTGGTTGGGAGCCTGAGTCTGTGTTACCTGCCCACATGCTCTGCCCTGCAGAGCCAGTCCTGTTTCACAGGGCACACTGGGCCTGGTTTGCAGAGGTATGAGGAAGGAATGGGAGCTGTCTTCTGTCTGTTTGGAATGAGAAGAGTATAGGGGGAGGAGGAGAAGGAAAGGAGGAGCAGAAAAGAAATATCACATAGCTTATCTTTACATTTCTGCTTCCTCATTTCTAAAATTGTAAAATGCAATAGTACCTAACTTGGAGCATCCTTGTGAAGATGAAGAAAGTGTTAAATTAATTAAACAAGGATGCCATTAGATTGATGTGGTTCTAGCCCCATGGTAGCTACATAACCAAGTGAAATCCAAGCCTGCTAATGCCTAAAGTTAAATGGAAACTTAAGGAAAACTAATCACAGACAACCAATGAAGCTTTGAACTAGAGCCATTCAATAACTTACTCACTTTCCTTTCATTTTTCCTCTACAAAAATCTCTCTCAGCTTCTGTTGGTAGAGCACTCCTAACTACCAGTTTGGCACTGCCTGATCTGAATTGATTTTTGTTCAAGTAAACTCTTAAAATTTTTAAAATGCCTCAGTTTATCTTTTAACAATAGCTAATACAGCGAGGTACCTGGCTCAATCAATGTTAGCTAATTTTTGTACCCATAAATATGGTCTTTAAAAATGTACAAAAATATTATTAATATAGCAGTTTTATTAAGTAAAAACATGTTACACAGTACTACTCACAACAGAAAACACACACACACACCAACATATGAATGCAAAGGAAGAATTTCATTAAAATTTAAAAGTGATTTACTTTTGTTAAGTGGATTATTGCTAATTATTTTTTTTTCTATGCTTGTTTGTATTTCTATAGTGAACACGAATACCCTTTGTAAAAAGAAACACATTATTTAAATAGCTGCAAGAATCAGCACCAACAATCTTTTCTTGTGCTTCCTCGCATATGGATTCAAGACAGTCTAACATCAGTCCTTGTTTTTACTTCTCCCCAGATGAGGACTCATTCTAGTTGGGAGCTTGGATGGCCACCCCACTGGTGCCTTCTAGTTCAGACAGATTAGCGCATTCACATTTAGCTGGGAGAAGTTATTCTGTCCTGTGCTTTTCACCTATGCTTTAAGAAAGCCACCTAAAATTTGTAACAAAAGACTTCACTCACTCACAACTGTGTTGTTTAGAGGAGACAGAATTGCAAACAGTCTTGGATCAGGCATGACTTTCCAATATCTGCAATAGGAAGGCTAGTTATTGGGAGGCCACATGGTTTATTAATCTGCGGGCATTGCCTTAAAAGATTGGCTTTCAGCTGAGGAAATCTTCTGAGGTGGCTCAGTGGAGCAGCTGCTGTAGACTGGAAAGTGCCACTCTCCAATGGGGTGTGCACATGAACCACCTGGGGATGCTGGGAGTGCCTGAAAGCAAGCATTCGTCAGAGGAGCAAAGCTTTCCCTGAACTCTTTGGGAATGGAAGATGTCATGTTGTGTTTCCATTGCCTTTCTGCTAGAACCCAATGGATAGCGTTGTATAATATAATGAAATCAGGGTGAGTTTTGGCAGTGAAAATCACTGCCAAAGGAGGAACAGGAAGAAGGGTGGTGATATTGCATCCAGTGGCTGCTATAGTAAAATTAAAAATTAAGGACAGAAGCAAAGAAAGAGTAAAGAGTTAGATGTCTGTATGTGTGAATTGCTCTCCACCTCAGCTTAAGCACTGCTTCATATTTTGATTATCTTTGGCATATTTTGATTTTGGGCAGGGATTCAGCCTTGTCCATCGTACCAGAAGCTGTGTATGTAATAGAGGCATCACATGCAATGACAGCCTTGTAGAAAAGGCGGTCTGCACTGAAACAGATCAAACAGGAGCATAGCCATTGAAAAGTACACCAAGGGTTATTGTTTGCATACTACTGATCAGGGTCATGTTCAGCTGCTGTCCAGGTGTGTATAACAGTTAGACCAACTTCCCATGTAGTCTGGATCTTAGGTGAATGGGAAGCCTGTATTGGGAAGCTTCCTGAGCAAGGAGACCAGGACTGGGGATACAGAATACTGAATACTGGCACCTCAGGTTGTTTAAGCCTTGGGCATAACTCTGATCTTTTGTCAGAAACTGACAGTGCATGACGGCTGAGAGCTGAGGCACAGGGATTATTCACTCCCTTTATTCCTCATTCTTCTTCTGGCTATTGCCAGCTTGTTATCAAGGCTCCCAGGAGGCAGAAGGAAGAAGAAGGAGAAGGAGGGGAAAGTCAAGGCATAGTTTTCCTCCCTCTTTATTAGTGGTTCTGTTAAAAGATATTTGGTGATGGAGAAACCAATGGCAGGAATAAACAGATATTGGATAATATTAGGTATTAACTTATCTCTCTACCTTCATTTCCTCTACGACTCATTGCAAGTACCAATGAACATTTTTCCATACATGAGGATAAAGGCCTATAGCTTTGAATTATACATTTGATGTGGAATATTTACATTAATTCATTTGTGTGTCCATTGAGATTGATGAGCAGTTTGGCCACTCAAGTGTTATTCCACTTTGATATTGCTGAGCTCTCTAAATGTGCTCTGTGTTGATTGATGGATAAATCTATATAAAGCATTCACTGCATGTCTACTATGCACCAACCCTAGACCTGGCCAAGTGCAGTTCTGTCTTCATGGAATTTAATTTCTGTCTTTGGTGAAAGAATTGATGTGCCTCTATCATATTGTGATATAAGAAATATATGTTTGGTCTTTGCCCCCAGCTCCTAGCACAGAATTTCTGAAACTTGTAATTTTCTAAGGATGATAAAAGCATTTTTTGGTATGTTAATCTGAAATTAAAAAGCTGAGAAGGGAAAAATAAGGACAACTATAATTGAACAATAATAAATTTTTTTAAATAGCTGAAATAAGAGGAAACGATATTTATTTGGGATCAAAGAACTGCAATTAGGGGAACACAGATCCAGGAAGAAACCCAAATAGTGGCCCAATTACAGGGTGAAAGCAAGAGGCTTTTATGAGAAAAATAATAGAAATAATTACATAAAAAATTCCTATTGGTGCTTATAAGCTGACTGTGCCCCACAACCAATCGATGCTTAATCAATCAAAGTAGACTGCATTCATTTGTTCAAAAAATAATGGTGCTACCTCTCAAAATGGTGTGGTTATAGGACAAGTGTGAACACCACAAAGAGCACCCTTTTTACTGATATTCAGCTACTTTTCTTGAATAAATACTTTTTGGTCATTGTACCTTTAGTTAATTTATAGAGCTCTGAAAAATTTCATATTGACTTTTTTATTGCCAATGTTCTCATTGCTTTCATGGGGGAATGGATTTTGGGGGGTTCTTACTCCATCATTCTCCAAGTGCATCACTCCAGTCCCTTCATTTATACTTTGTACTTTTATTAGTATTAAAAGTCAGTAAGATTAAATGGGCTCTTATAGACCCACACAGCTCTGCATACATGGGACAATGACACTGTGTAGCTGCTTGGCATGAATGGTTTACAGCAATGAGTGTCTGAGCACTGGCTGTTTTAGCTGGAACTTTTCTTAACCGGGAGAGGAGCAAGCAGTTGAGACCTGGAAGGAGACCCAAGGGAACAGCACTGGCGAACAGCAGTGATTGCAAATCACTCCATAGCTACGGCTCATTTTTGTTTCATTTCACAGTATAAAAGTATATCAGACTATTAGAGTTCTTGCCTAGGCTTTTTAAAAAAAATGTAAACTTGGATGTTTATGCTTAGTGCTACACCATCCACTTATGCTTCCTCAAGTTTTCTACTGGGACCTACTCCCTTCTTTGCCTTCCTCTTATTTGACAGTGTCTGAAACTCCACCAGTGATCTAGTCCCCATCTCTCCCCTTCAAGGCCCAGAGTTCAAAGTAGTGAAGTCACACAGTGTTATGTGAATTGGGTAATACTTGCATAGATGACTAGTTTTACAGTTATTAACTTCAAAGGATCAAGCAGGAGAGCTTAGAGCAAAGGATAGTAAGTAGTTGTGCAAGAAGGCCAAATTGAGTTCAAAATAAAGACTTATTTCTGACAACAAAAACTTTAAATCTAGTTCACTTACCATCTCTTGTTTTCATTTCCCTTGGTAGAGTGACTTTCTCTTCCTGTAGCACATGCTGTGTTTCTGCCTTCCATCACCTTCTCTTTTCCTTATAGGTATTTATTTGTATTTGTATCTACCCAAGTGGTTCTCAACCAGGGGCAATTTTGTCCCCCAAGGGACATTTGGTAATGTTTGGAAATATTTTTGATTGTCATCATTGCAGAGGGGTGTGCTACTGTCATCCAGGGAGTAGAGGCTATGGGTATTAGCAAAATTGTGCAATGGACAGGAGAGTTCCTACAACAAAGAATTATCCCTCACCAAAGGCCAGCATTGTTGATGTTAAGAAACCCTGCTCTAGTCCATGATATTTGAGGGCAGAGAGATTGTAGCTAGGCATATAAGACATAATAAATAGCAAACATGTTGGTTGGTTAAAGAATGTAGTTTATTAATTTCTTGTCATTCTTAGTTGCAAACAATGGTTCAAATGGCTTGAGGGCTTGCAACTATGTATTTAATCCACCCCCCACTGGGTTAGTTACTTACTGAAAGGGAATTCCAGAAAGATCAAACAATCCATTTATTCCTATGAATAAATGTCATAAACATGAAAAAACCAACTGGAGGGGCACTGGGGGCAAGCTGGGAAATGAAATTCATCTACCATTTCTTTCCAAAGGCATCAATCAGTCTTATCTTAGCTGATGGGGCTGGCAGTCCTCATTAATCAGCATAGGCACAGTCTCTTGTCTGAATTTCTTTTACTTTTCCATGTGGCTTTGGAGGTGAACTTGATTTACTGCTCTCTGTTCTGGACAGAGTCTCAAGATAGCATAATATGGAGAGACATACACAGCCAGGCAGCCTGTGCATAATGGCAGAGGGATGGTAGGGAAGCTGGAATGGAAGAGAAACTTTCTGCATTCCATTTATTTCCAATATGTAAAGAATCCATGCTCATGTTGTTTGGAGAAAAAAGATAGAGTGTGAAGAAAGAGATAGCTGACTCTGCAAATCCCTAGGCGGTGGATGCCTCTGTTGGGTTCCCAACCCCCCAGATACTGCTTTTGAAAAGAGAGTGAGCACAGGCCTGATAACATATATGCACCTCCTGCACCTATCAGTGTCCTATTGAATATGTGTGTACAGAAAGCAATAGTAGAGAACTCAGAATTGTTTGATGAAGGGACTTATGTAAAAGGAATTAATGAATATGTGATTTATAAAGAGATATGGGCTTGCATAACGACCCAAGTAGTAAGTTGTGTTATATATCTAGCATTTTCTGTTAAACCTTTGAACATAATTTTGGAAGGTTCTATTTCTGCGGTGTTGGTCATAAAATATGTTTGGTTCTCAAAAATTTTAAGCACAAGTTGAAGATGTAAATTCTTGGTCTTTACCCACAGACACTCTGATTCAGGAGATCTGGCAAGGCAAAAATTATTTTGACCAAGATTTCAGGTACATTTGAGGAAGGTGGTCCACAAAGTGCTGGAACAATCTCTTATGTTTGAAGGGTTATTTGTTAAAGGTTATCAAAATGTACATGATAGATAATGTGTATTGTTTCTGTTGCTCCTCAGATGAGTTTTTTGTAGTTTGTTTTGGTAGATTGAGAACTAGCACTGCTAAGGTGGAGTGAATTATTCCTCACTCTCTGGAAACTTCACGGGACTCTTATTAGATGCTTCATTGTACAGTACAACTGCACTCTTCCTACATCTTGAGCTGCAGAGTAATCCAAGTTTGAGATGATTTCTGTCCACCAGTGCTATCAATGGGGAGCACATGGGATTGAATGAAACCTGAGCTCACCCACATGGGGAAATCAGACTCTAAAGACAGATTTCATGGACAGATTTCTTATCTCTGCATCAATCAGAATCAGTTAGGGCTCTTATTTGCAAATAAGAGAATCCACTCTATTCAATTAATGCATAGAAGTAATTTTATTAAAGAATGTAAAAGCATTCACAGAACTTCCAGGTGGGTAGGACTTCCTGAAGTCAGGAATGATGCTCTTGCTGCCCCTGCAGTGGGAACACACATAGCAACTTATGCTGTGGGGGCTAGGATGGAATGCTACAACCATCGTGTCCTTTACCCTCCAAACAGGAAATTTGCTCCACCACTTTGCAAAAAAGATAGGGTGTATGTGGAGCTTGCTTCCTTGTATTTCTCTCTTCTCACTTCAAAGCTTGTGTCATGCAGGTGCATCTGATTATAGAATCTAAGTCACATGCCTGCCCAGTTGTATGTTGAAGCTGGCTCAAACCAGCTTCTGAAAGCTAACTGTCCAATTTCAATGATCCTATAGTTTAGCTAAGCAAAATAAGCCAGGCAGTGAAAGACAAATACCATATGATATCACCTTTAACAGGAACCTAAACAACAAAACAAGCAAACAGCAAAATATAACCAAAGACACTGAAATAGAGAACAGGCTGACAGTGACCAGAGGGGAGAGGGAGGGAATTTCAGGGGAAAAGGGGAAGGGTTTATAGGAACAGGTATAAAGGACACATAGACACTAACAAGGGTGAAAGGTGGAAATGGGAGGAAAGTGGGGAGGGCTAGGGGGTAAGCTGGGATGGGCAGAAAAGGCAGAAAAATGTACTTGAACAACAATTAAAATATAATAAAAAACTAAAAAAATCTTTAAAAAAACAAAAAAGAAAACTCTCAGTAACTTGAAATAAGCATAAGAGTATTCACATAGAATTTGGCAGATGCTACAAATCAGGGCTTTTTACACTCTTGGAAAGGTGATTGTGAAACATTTACCACCACATCACTGCAAAGGATGCTGGGTAATTTGGTCTCACATCTTCTTTGTGATGTATAAAATTCTGTAGACACACTGGAATGCTCTTTTAAATATACTGTACAGCCACTAAAATAGCAAAACATTGGTGTCAAGGTTTCCTTCAAATGACTCTCTCATCAAAGTATCTTTTGATGTCTGATAATATAGAGTGAGAGAAAACACCAACTATTCTTCAGGTTATACTCATATTTTAAAGCCTTGTCTCTTCTATTGGGCACCCTGCCAAGCAACTCTGTTTTCCCTGAAATAGCTCTGACTGTTCATGTTAAAGGACAAAAGAGAACCATGTGGCCTTTCAAAATGTTAATGTGCAGGACTGGGCTATGATCATTCTGAGTATAGTACTCTTCTAGTGTTGGGTCTCCGGGAATTCTTCCCCAAAGAAAAGTAGAGAGAATAGACTCCAAAGACAAAGTGATGATGGAAATAGCCACATAGCAATTATGAGAGAGATGTAACAAGGGGCACCTTTAGCCCTAAAAAAGAAGCACAACGAAGGGAGGGCTTACTGGTAGACTCAGAAGTGGAAACTCCTATTGATATAAGAATCTCATCATTGGGAGTTAAGGAAACTGGGCAGGTTAAGGTGTGAAAGTAGAGCTACTATTGGAAGTATTAGTAAATGTTGAGAAGGTGTGGATCCCATGCCCTTTTCTTCTCCCACATTCTCATCTTCTCCAGGCACCAGGAAGACTCTGGGGCCTTCAGGGAATGCAGAAGTTCTAGCCTCACCAGGACAGAATGCTCATCTTTATAGGCTAGACCTGCACTAGGGCTGCCCCCCGCTGAGTTCTTGTTAAACACAAGCATTGCAGGGATGTTAGCCTTGCTGTGGACAGAGAGAACAGTGGCCAGGCTGCAGTGATGCCCAGCTAGGGATGGCGGGGATATCGCGTGAGCCTAGGAGTAGAGAACAGCTCTAGGTTCCAAACCCAGGGTTTTAAAAGAGATTCTGTGAGGACACATGACCTCCTCCAGCCATAACAAACTCTTCCTTAGTGATGGCAGTGCCAGCAGCTGCTGTGATGGGTACAGAACAGGACAGACTACCCACATCAGTGCTGGAAGGTGATCTGAGGCATCAGTGCAAAGGTCCTGGTGGGTAATAGTCACTTCATTCACTGCATATAAAATTAACATAAAAATGTCATGGATCATAAAAAAATATGTGTTTTTGTAAAAAACTTTTAAAAATATTGATAAGTATAAGGAAAAAATTTTAAATTAGTATAATCTTGCCACTCTAACATTTTTGATTTATCCTTTCAGTCCTTTTTTCTATGTGTTTATATTTGGCTTGTTGTTAAGCTCATACTATGTGTTCTGTAGGCTATATTTTTTCTTAACCTCCTGTCACAAATATTTCTATATTGTTTTTATAGTCATCATTTAAAATAATTGCATGATTCTCCATTATATATACATACACATATATATTTACATATATAGCTATTTACTTACATATCTATATCTATCTATCTGATCTGCCTGTCTTATCCACTGTAAGTAAGATTGGGATAAATATCATTCTGTGCACATTTGTGATTATTTCTTTAAGTTAGATTTCTGTTAGATAAAAGTTAAGTTTATCTTTAAGTTAAATAAAAATAACATTAATAAGTATCTTAGAGTCTGTTCTTATGACTTCCTCAACTGACTTTATAAGTTACCGTTGAGTTTAATGTGTTGTGTACAGCCTAATATTGTGGTTAAGATTGGGCTTTGAAGCCAAAAAGAAGTTTATTTGAGTTCTAAATTTGCCACTTTCTAGCTGTCTCATCTTGGGCCTCTAACCCTCATTTTTTCATCCATAAGTAGGAATAGCAGTACCTGCCTCAGAGGATTGTTATGTGGAATAAATAAAAGAATATATGTGAAGCCCTCACTCAGGACCAGGCCCACTGAAAGTGTCCTGGACACTTCACATACCAGTGCACATGCTCTTGGCCTCACCTCTGTGGTGTGGGTGCAGCTTAAAAGCTCCTTACTGTTTTCATGGCCTTCACAGGGCTCCTCTGATACCTGCAGAGGGCACACCTGGGTGTGCAACTCAGAAGTGCAAGATATTAACATCCGTTGGGTTGGCCCTTGATCATTAGGAGAAGGTGGTCCATGGTTGAACCCTTTCCTCTTCCTTCCCTGGGGGGATGGTTCTGAGAAGTGTTTCACAAACTGCCAGTAGATCCTGCAGGATAGAGTGAGCAGCAGTCAGTTTTATCCTACAGCCTGGGGTTGACTTTTACCACTCCCAAGCCACTCCCCGCCGCCTCCCAACTCCTACTCTCTTGGGTCCCATTCCTGAATCAACCAGAATGTGAGCTTTTGTCTCAGGTTCTGCTTCTGATCTAACCCAGACAGAGACAATAACCATCAATAAATATGATCTTTTATTAATATCAGTGCTAATATCTTATATTTTCCTCATCTAGCATATTCTATAGGAAATTCAATCACCCACTGAATACTTCTCAGGCTTCTTAGAAATCCTAATTCCATTTCCTGAAGATGCACCAACCTTTGGTATTTCTACCACTCTTTCCTTCTCTATATCACCAGTCTGTGCTACCCCAGCCTTCTCTGGTCTGCTTTAGCCCAAACTACGATTGCACAGGCTTGCCTCCCAGCCCTACCCCTTTCATTTCCCAGGTGCCCTTAACCTAGGCCTCTGTATGTAACAAAGATGTGTGTGGAAGACCCACGGGCATACTCTTGGATGCTTCTCTTTTTCTCAGAAAAAAAGAATGTACAAAGTATAGCTGTTAAGTAAATGATACTAAAAATCTGTGTGTCCTTTTCCAGAAGATATGTCATGCAGATTTTAATAAGAGATGAGAACAAATATAAATTTCTAGAGGCAATGGAGAAAATGGATTCACTTTTCCCCTTTGAGAAAATAGCTCAAGAGACTGGGCTTTTGTTCTCATTTTCACATAAAAAACCTCAGATCCATCCTCAACCTTCCCATCATTCCCCAGGGCTTTGGTTCTGATTTCATCATTTCCTGAGTGACTGACTAGAACCATGTTACAACTACACTTTCTACACTTCTACCAGAGTTGCCCTCTCAAAACACAAATATGATTATTGCACTTTGTGGCTTAAAACCTACCTATGGATTGTTACTGTCCAGATAGTGAGTAGTCTCTACGTGGGCCCCAGGGTCCTTTAGGATTCAGGCCCTGCCTATATACCAGCATATCTTATCCCACCCTGCACCTAAGCCCCCAGTTCTCAGCATTAGCAGCACTTGAGAACTTTTTAGAAATGAAAATTCATGGGCCCACTTCAGACTTGTTCAATCAGAAATTCTGGAGGGAGACCCAGCAGTCTGTGCTTTAAGGAGCTCTGCACGACTCTGTGCATGTCAAAGTTTGAGAACCACTCACCTGAGCAGAGCAGGAATGGCCTTAACCTCCCAAGTTATATGGAAATCCCTACCCATCCTTCCAGAGTCAATTTGCTATCACCTCTTCCACGAAGTCTTCTCTGCCTTCTCCGGATAGCATTTCCCACACAACAGTTTTGCTCTGAAGTATAATATACTGTTTTGCAATTATTGTAATTTACTAGTTCATCTCTCTGGACATGCTTGGAGGAATAAAAACTCTAAAAGCTTATTTTAATGTCTCTCTTGTATGCTTATATATACACACAGACACACACAGACAACTCACACTTCTATGGCTTCTGCAGCTTCTATGAAGAAGGAGATCAAAAGATAAAGTAGAAAGCCACTGTTGAAAGTTCATTGGCCATTTCTCCCAACTGGAAATCTCTTCTGTCTCTTCCTGTGTCCTATCATGGGGTGATGTAGCCAGTTTTGCCCCAGATATCAAAGGAAGAGATTCATCCTTGGCTTTTGATAAAAAGGGGGCAGTAGCTAGAAAATGGTCAGTTCCTGGCACTATAAACAAGTAATTTTCTGTTTGCTTTATGAACCAGACTCTTTTTAAAGTAGATCAGTTGAAACTGTAGTTGATTGTGTTTTCTTTTCAGTCTTACAGTTATAAAGACTCTTTACTTAGTAAAACATAAACTACTTAAAGAAACCTTGAAGTTGTCTGTTCAGGGACATTAGTCTGTAAATATTCCAGGAACAGACCCGTGACTCTCTTCTCTTTGTCTGTGCTCTTAGAGTCAGTCTTGGACTAGAGAGGAGTCCACAGTGGACTCAGAGACGGGAGGTCCAAGGAGAGTCAGGGCAGACAAAGGAGCAAAGACTCTACCCTTATTTACTCTCGCCTCACAATGTCCCCACA
>PVIA01006776.1:0-92485 GCA_004024845.1 Tonatia bakeri
TAATAATGCCTCCAGGTCATGTGACATTATATTCAAGACAATAAATTTTAACCTCCAGTCAACTTAGCTGTCTTCCTAAAACATTACGTTTCATTTAGGTGTTAGTAAATGGGAAGGATAAAACCTTTAATGCTTCATCCATGCCCACCAGATCCTGCAGTAAAAATTAAAAGTGTGACCTGAAGAAAGTTTTTCTTTCGATTTCTAAAAATCATTTGCTCTCAAGCTGACACCAAAAGTGGAACATTTCTTCCAGTCTACAATAGAAGCCATGGCTCTTCCTTTCACAGATGATGTTGTGAAAGCACAAAGGCAGAAATCATGGCTCCTTGTGGAAGCACCAAGAGAGCTCTCCAGACAAGACATGCCTTCCGCTCCTTCCATTTAAATCCATTTTCTTTTCTTGACTTTCTGAAAAACCTGAACTAAATTTCAACTTGCAAAAAATTGTGTAAGACTTTGCTCAGCTCTTAGTTTAAAATGTTTCACCAGAGACCCACGAGGTCGCTATGATGATGGTATTCAGCTTGAACTGAGTGGCTCATGGTCAGTTAAACACTGTGTTTTTATTAGTGTGGCTGAAAATGGCTATTGTGTTTATGAATTTATTTTGCAAAGACTCAGGAACTATATCCCTTTGCTTTAAGTTGCCCCAGGACACAGATACAAATAAAGCTTCATTAATTAAAATAGTAAACAACCTAGGTCATAAATAAGCAGCTGGTAGTTATACCAATTGTTAAATATAGATAACTAAGCAATAAGGTTCTCCAAGATAAGCTAGTCAGAATAAAAGTACAAAATTTTTAAATGTTTTACGGTGACTTCCCAAAGAAAATTTGGAAGAGATATGAAAAGGTAGGGAGAAATAAGAGCATATTATATAACACCAGGTTCAAGTCATTTTTCAGGCTATGGACTCTGTTGACAATAGAAGCAGTTAGAGTTTCTTTGAAGCTACAGCCTTTGGATAATACGAGACATGTAAGTCTGAAGCTTATTTAAGAGGTCTGAACTATAGACAGAAATTTAATAGATATCAGCATAGAGATGGCATGTGAAACCAGATGTTATACACAAAGTCAGAGGGGAAGAAGGAGCCTCATACAGAAGAAAGAAGGGGAGGAGAAAGGAGAGGAAAGGACAGGGCAAAGAAAAGAAACTTGGAGTTAGACAACCAACAGAATTATCATAACAGAGTCAGATGGTGTCTGTTCAAATAAAATAAACTCCAAAAATAATTGTTCAAATTCTCTGAAGTAACCTACTTATCTTCACAATGATGGTACTGGGTATAAGAGCATCTTTTTAAAGTAATAAACAGCTTAACTGAATTTAACCATTCCTCAGGTCAGTTTGAATGTAGTGATGACCATGTTAAGGTTTGCACCAAGCAAAGGCTCTGGAAAGTTCAAGACATATCTTCTGTTCATGTTCTGAGTAAACAACACTAATCACTGGGTTTCTTTGCCCATAAACCGGTCCTGAAATACAGGATAGTTACGTTAAACAAGTATGCTTTCCCACTTAGCAAATAGACTTAAGTCCTATCAGCCCAATTTTTCACACAAGGGATCCAAACTCAGTGACTGCCCCCATCTGAAGTTAATAACTAACATTTAGTCCTTTGAATTAAAAAGCAAAAAGAATACAAAAAATTCTAAAGTATGTTTTATTTTTATTATTTTATAAGTCAGTCAACACTTTGTGTCTTATTTTCATAGTGTCAATAAAACTGAAATTTATGTCTCAACACCACACTGGTTGACTTTGTTTACTTAATGTTGTTTGGAAATTTGTCTTTGTCCATTTCTCTTTTTTCTCTTTCTTCTTCAATTGGCATTCAACAACTTATGAATTATTGTCAGTTCTATATTCAAAGTAGCTCCTAATCTTTCTTTGTATCCCCACTGCCGCTACTGTATTTTAATACATTTTTAATTGATGTATAATTCACAAACAACAAAATGCTCAGGTTCTGAGTGTACAGTTTAGTGCGTGTGAATATACGCTAAACCCCAAGTAATGTTAACCCAGTCAAGATACGGAAAACTACCAAGGTGGATACCCTGGGAGGTCACTCTCCCCGGGCTCTGTCCAGGTGGCATAGGGGAGCGTAGTGTTCTGCCCTGTGATGTACAGTCCCTTTCCACAATGTTGGAGAGAAAGCCAGGCCTTGAGTCTGTGCCTGCATATTCCTACAGCTTCTCAGTCTTTGGACAGTGACTAAGGAGACAAACCATGCAGGAAACACTTAGAAAAAAGAAAATAAAAGATACAGAAAACTTCTGCCATCCCACGTGGTTACCTCATGACCCTTTCCAGGTATCTCACCCTCAGTCTCATTCATGAAACCACCACTCTCCTGATTTTCCTCACTACAAATTAGCTTCACCTATTCTAGAAGTTCAAACAACTGGAATCATATAGTGCTTCTTTCTTTGAGTTCTTTCATTTGGCGTAATGTTTTGAGATTCATCCATTCCGCTAGTATTAGATATTTGTTCCTTTATATTGCTCAATAGTGCTCCACTGTATGGATGTAACTCAATTTTGTTTACTCAATCTCCTGTTGATGGACACTTGGATTGTTTTTAAGTTGGAGTTATAAGCTGCTATGTGCATCTTTTTTATAAGTTGTTTTGTAGACCTGAATTTTCCTTCTATTGGTTAATATCTAGGAGTGAAATTGCTTGTCCTTGACCTCAGATAAGTCTTCATCATTGCTTACCTGAATTAGAGAAATTCTCTCCTAAAGATTTCCCTATTTTATTTTTCTGCTCCCCCCTTGCAGTAGACAGAAAATGATGCCATAAAGTTGTCCATGTCCTAATCTCTGGAGACGGTGAATGTATTACTTTACATGGGAAAAGAAACTTTGCAGGTGTAATTAAATTAAGGGTTTTAAGATGCAAAGATTACCCTGAATTCTGAATTATCCACCTGGGCCCTGGACAGAATAAGTGTGGAGAAAGAGAGAGAGAAGATATTTGAAGATGCTATGAAAATGTTACACTGCCAGCTTTGAAGACAGAGAGGCCTAAGTCAAGTAATGCACGCAGTCTCTAGAAACTGAAAAAGGCCAGGGAGCTGATTCTTCTCCCTTAGAGCCTCCAGACAGAGCACAGTCTTGCTAACACTTTGATTTTAGGGACCCAGACCTCCAGAACTGTAAATCTGTGTTATTTTATACCACTAAGTTTGTGGCAATCTGTCACAGCTGCAAAAAGGACACTAATTCACATCCTTCAAAACCTTCCTTTTCATTCTGCCATCAGAAAGATCATTTTGAATTGAATATTGGATTTTCTTATTACCTGGTCTAATTTTTTTCTCAAGGATTAAATCAAAACGCTGGCATATTACATAAAGCTCCTTCGTCTGGGCCCCTATCCGTGTACCCAGTCTCACTGACCACCCTAAGGTACTTTGCTTCCTATTTAGCACGCCATTCTTGATTTCCCAACATTCCATACTCTTTACAGAATCTGTGACTTCTGTCCCAAAGGTTCTTCCCCTAATTATTTAGGAAGCAAATCTCTACTCATTCTTAATGTCTTAAATCTATCGTTAACTTTTCTGAAAAGCTTTCCCTGAACTTTTTAGTCATGGTGGAGACCCTCTCTTTGAAGATCCCATAAAGCTTCTATTGTGACATTTGCATAGTACATTACACATTCTCACTTAAAAATCTGTCTCCAGCTAATTAGTGAGCTTTTTGAGAACAAAGATCATGTTTTTCTATTTGCATACTCCCTTTACCTAGTAAATATCAAGTACCCAGAGTTATTGAATAAATGAATGAATATATAATTTAACATTCTTTTAATCATAATACAAATTTTCTAGTTAATACTTATACACATTTTTATCATCTCAAATCTTGCCAATATGCTCATTTATTATGTTGTCTTTAATGTGTTCTTATATACTCAAAGGCAATTATTGTATTAATAATAAAATGCTATCAAGAGAGATTTCTCTCATTCTGGAAAAAGAGTATATTTTAAAGTATTTTCGATCACAGTTTAAAGTAAAAACATGTCTCTCGAACAAAAAATACACACACGCACACACACACACACACACTTTGCATCATGATCTACACACTTCTGAAGTTTACTCTGTAATCATGGATGCATACCTTGGGATGTTGCATTGAACTAAGGGCACTTCTAGATTTAATAATGACTCTATGAACGATTCCTTACTTGGGGTCAGTAAAATGTATATGGTCTCAGAGCTGACACAATGAAATTTTCTGCCTAGAATGTAGTTGAGAAGCAGCCCTCTCCTCAAGGCTGGGTTGAGAAGTGACACCTGTGAGGGGTGGGCCCGTGCACCTCTTGTTTACTATGCATGTAGCACCAAAGCACGGTGTCTGAAACTCAAATATCTGTTGATTTAATAAATTTAAAAAACTATAAGATGCCTTAGAACTAGGTTAAAGAGAAAGAGAGTTCTAAGGTTGTTACTTAGCTAGAATTCACAGTGGACACAATAATTAAAATGTTTAAGTCTTTACTACCCCCATAAACCTTTCTAAGCAGGATTTTTATCTCTTGCAGTTTTATTTTCCCCCCATTTCCTGCATTATATGAAAATCCCAATGAGGTTCATTATTTTTATCCACAGTTAATGACCTTTTTCCATCTTTGCCTACAAGCCCTACTGAGATGGTAACTTCCTGCTTATTTTAAAATAAAGAATACCAACAAGTATTGAAAGAAAGGAAAATGAATCAAGGAGAGTAACAAAGAAAAATGTGCTTTTCTATTGCCAATCCCAAGCCCATGTCAGTTGAGCCAAACGAACTGAGGCTTACTTGGTCCCTCCATCTCCGCTTGTAGGCCCCAGTTGCTCACAGACCTAGGCAGTGTAAAGAGAGGCTCCAGTTGCTCCAAGTTCTCTCCTTCCACCTGCAGATCCCAACTCTGTGCTAAATGCTCTCTCTCACCAGTTTCTCCCAGAGCACTTCCTACTTACTCAGTTTTGTGCATTGTCTGTTGCCAATGGTTTGTTACCTCTATTATGAGAATCCTGATATTTCTCTGCCTGCATTGGGTTTCCTCCAATAATGCTGACTGATTGGAATGAAGCTATAAAGACACTAAGAAAATGGGCCCCAAAACTCTTCTCCCACAGAGGGCAGAGACTTCCTGGTGACAAGTGAAGACAGAGACCTGCAGAGTATGGGTAGAACCACTGTTCCCAGGCTGACGTGCCATTTAAACCTGTTGACACCAAATGTCTGTAATGTCCACTCATGGAGTTTTGTTTTGTTCCTAATTATCCCATGATGAATATTTCAGTGCAGGAGACTTTTTTATACTCTTCCCTCCTTTCAGCACATACAAAATAATACTTTCCTTTTAAAACAGTAAATCCTTTTTAGTTTTAATCCGTTATTGATGAATGCACTTGGAAGATATTTAACAAATAACTGATCAAAGTGTGTATCCAAAAAATTGCATCTGGTTTATAAATTTTAATTAGCTTCCAATGATCATCTGTTTGTGAGTGAGTCTCTGCCAAGTCACTGTTCCGAGCCATACTTGCCTTGGCGAAGAGGTCTGGATATCTCAATAGCCAAATTATTGGCGATATCAGTTTATCCTCAGTCTCCACAGTAATCCCTTAAAAACACAACACAGTAGAGAGCACCATATGTACTCCCTCACTGATAAACTGCTTTACCTCCACGCATTTTAATAAATAATGCAGGATGAAGATGATGATGATTAAAATTGATTAAATAAATGCCAATATCATCCGCAGCTATGGCATTGACTGAGCCCCCCCAGGGCCCTGGGGCTGCACTGGGCCCCTCAGAACACATTGACGATACCACTCCCAATCCTCTAAGATTGCTGCCTGTAATAAGGAAATAAGAAAAGTTCCTCCCGACCTTTTTTCCATGGGGCTAGGGTTTCATGGATAGTAATAAAACAGAATAAAATGTGTTTCTTTCTTTGTTAAAAAAAAGCTCTTAAAATTTTCTAGATCCACTTTCTCATTTAAATTATCCTAGTCCATATAACTTTTGAGTAACGGACACCAAAAATCATGAGCTTGACAAATTTGCCTACCTCTAGGTGCTACTGTATCTGCTTTTCAGGTTCTGGAATCTTAACTCACTTGACCCAGTCCTTCATTTATCCTCATTGGAATATGGAAGCCAAAACCAGATGCAGAGACAGATCTTTCTATAAAGACTTCCTCACCTTTTCTAAAAATCTGGAAAAGGCTCACCTGTGAAGAATGTATCCACAGAAAAAACAATTGTCCTCTGCTCGGGTCCCTTCCACCCTGCACTACTTTATTCCGTCCTTCTCTCCTGACCAGACCTGCAACTAACCACGGTGATTGAGACCAAGACTGCCCAAGCAGATTTGTCAGTCCCTCAAACCCATAACCTACTCCCAGCTTTTCTTCCTCATAAATGCAACCATCACACTTCTAGCTTCTTGCAGGCAAAAAATATATATGCTTTTCCTGATAAGATCCATCCCTTTTCTTACACTTCTCCAGGGGATGACAGTCTTAGGAATGAAATCATTCTTTTGCTTAAGTTCAATAGCTTCCAAATGCACCTACAATAAAATCCAAATTCTTTCCCACAGTGTATATTAAAAGGCTCTTTTCTCCCTCTAGCCCTTGAACCACTATCTACACACACACACACACACTAATAGAAATATATAAACTATAAGCATGTATGCACACAAACACACTGCTCTTATATGACTAGCTACTTTTATCTTTCAGGTCTTAGCTCCTCAACATTACTACTCTGTGAAAACTACATTATGCAGAACAATGGCCACTAAAGTGTGTGCCTCCTCATTCCTGGATGAGGAATGTTATTACATGGCAAAGAAGGACTATGGCTATAGATTGACTAAAGCTGCTAATCACCTGAATTAAAATAAAAAGATAATCCTGGATTATTCTGATGCACAATGTAGTCACAAGAGTATTTAGAATTGGAAGACAAAGCTCTGACTATGGAAGCTATAAACACACTATAAAGAGAGGAAGGAAGGAAGGAAGGAAGGAAGGAAGGAAGGAAGGAAGGAAGGAAGGAAGGAAGGAAGGAAAGAAAGAAAGAAAAAGAAAGAAAGAAAGAAAGAAAGAAAGAAAGAAAGAAAGAAAGAAAGAAAGAAAAGAAAGAAAGAAAGGAGACAGGGAAAGGGAGAGAAAGAAAAAAGAAAAAGAAAGAAAGAAAGAAAGAAAGAAAGAAAGAAAGAAAGAAAGAAAGAAAGAAAGAAAGAAAGAAAGAAAGAAAGAAAGAAAAGAAAGAAAGAAAGAAAGAAAGAAAGAAAGAAAGAAAGAAAGAAAGAAAGAAAGAAAGAAAGAAAGAAAGAAAGAAAGGAGAAAGAAAGAAAAAGGACAAGGACCCAAGGTACATGGTTGCCTGGAAGCTAAAATAAAAAAGGAGGGAGAGGGAGAAAATGGACTCTCCATAAAGACTCCAGAAGGAATGCAGCCAGCTGCTGACACCTTGATTTTATCTGAGTGAGACCTGTTTTTTACTCTTGAGCAAATGAACCATAAGATAAGTTTGTATTGTTTTACTTAAATCACTGTTTGTGGTAATCTCAGCAATAAGAATTCACAGCAGCAATAGGATATTCATACTTACCACTCTGATTCTCATTAATACATACCCACTCTTTCTGGTATTTGCCAGATTTATTAAACAAATATTTTATTTTTGCAGCTACTGGGTACAAATGCTGTTTTTGCTCCTGTAGATATACCCCGTGAAAAAAATAGACAGAAATCTCTTCCCTCATTTTGCTTACCATCTAACACATAATTCCCATATTTGTTTTTTTTACTACAACTTGGGTTTTTTTAAGGTAATAATTTGCCAACTTTTTGGCTTATGTTTGGGGATTTTTTTTTGCTTGACTTTCCCACAAGGGACACTATTTTTACATAGTTCATTATTATGTAAATCAAGTAATGTCTGACACATAATGATTCAATAAACACTTATTGAATTAATAAGTGAATTACAATACATATTCCTCAGAAATTTCTCACAATTTATTTCCTTGGGTTCTTTTTGTTCCTATGCATTATTTATCTTTTAAACCTTTTCTTTTGATTTTATAGAGGAGAGAAGTGGGGAAGAAAAAGAGGGCGAGAAACATCAATGTGAAAGAGAAACAATGATTGTTGCCCTTTGTATGTGCCCCAGGGCATTGAACCCATAACCCAGACATGTGCCCTGACTTGGAATCCAACCAGCAACCTTTTGGTTTATGAAACAATGCCTGACCAACTGAGCCACACAGGCCAGGGCCCTATGTATTTACTAATCAAAGACCTATGGGTCAGCCATGTGCAAAGGAAGTATGACCTAAAAGGCTTTCATAATTAGTTAGGGCTGCTATATCAAGAATGTCATAATCTAGGTGGCCTTCTCAGAGTTCTGGAAACCAGAAAGTCCAAGATCAAAACACCAGCATATCCTGTCTGGTGAGAGCCTTCCTAACAGCTGCACATGTCAATTGTCTCATTGTACTCTCCTGAGGCTGAGAGAGAGGTAATCTCTATTCTGTCTCCTCTATTAGCGTCTCCTGGTGCACTAATCCCATTTAAACGGTTTTATCTTCATTACTTAATTATCTCTCAAATGTCCCACCTCCAACACTATCACATTGGGGATTTATACTTCAAAATATGAATTTTGGGTGATACAAACATTTAGTCCAAAGCAAAGACTATATGCAATTTGGTATGTTTAATCTCAAATGGCTGTGATTGATTCTCTTTTCTTGATCAGTTCTGGCATTTCCTTAGACTAATGTCTTATTCCTCAATTTTCTTTATGATCCTAGCACTTGTTTTTGTACTTGAAACACTCAATGTCTGATTGTTGAATAAACAATGAATATATGTGTATTCCAGATTATAAATGTTTGTAAAGTGAGGCTTCATGTAAAAAATTGCTTCCCTACACTCAGAGAATGTACAGCAAAATAGTGGCTTGCTAGAATCGTAGCAGGATTGTCCAAGAACATAAGTGGATACAAGCCTAGTAGTGTTTGGCTTTTATTTTGGAGGCAGGGAGTGATGATTACATGGAGTGCTTTTCCATATTTATGTAAGAGACTAGTCATTTGAATCTAGTATTTATTGAGTAATTAATGTCCAGCCCTTTTCAGGGTGGCCATGTCCTGTCATCTATGGAAATGCTATTTATCAAGTTGATGTCCTAAGAAATTTTTCAGCCTGGCCTGTAGAATATCTGCACCCTGGTGCCAGGCACACTAAGGTCCAAAGAGGGATTGAAGGAAGGTCATGGTGGAAGATGGGACTGGGGAACCTTAATGAAGGGCATAGAAAAAGCATTAGTAAAGCATCGAGATGAGACAATGATAGTAAAGTCCTTTAGTTTAAAAATCTCCCAAAGTAGTAAAAATGAATTTCTTTTTATAAGTGCTATCTATTGACATGAGGCTATCTATTGATATATTTAAGCATGAATGCTTTAAAATAAAAATCAGTTGTTTTTACATATGAAAATATTTTTTTAGTCTTTTCTAACCTCTCACATATTTACTTTTCATTTTAAAAACTCAATAATAAAAATATGGCTATAAAGAAAATTCATTATTTAGTGGGCTGTTCTTTACTTTTGTTAAATTTCCTCAGCTTATTCTTGGTCTATTTTTAGAATATCATTTTTAACTTTTCCATTAATGTATGTTAAAAAAATTTCATCTTGTAATAATCTTTCTGTTCTTCCTTTGAAATGTTTATACTATCTCAAATATTAACATAGGTATAATAATTTTAATGAAAATCTCAAATTTAATTTTTTTTCTAGACTCACTTGTCCTAGCACTTGGATTTTTCACACACAATTTGATGATTACATTAAGATTGCAATGCATCTGTCAGGTTAAAGGTACAAGACTTCAAAATCCTTAACCAAAGCCAATAAATATCATGATGCAAAGTTAACCTATTTTCTAAGAATGATGATTACTCTTAATCTTGTGACATTAAGAATTGTATACTGTATTCAAAAATATGGATATTATTTAGCAGACCTTTAGTGACGTTTTGTATCAATGACATTTAAGAGATAATGACTGATGTCTAAAAACATTTATTTTCCAGGATGCTGAAATCTTATTCTTTTCTTTTGCCTTATACAACCTCATTTGAGCTCCTGATTTTCATCAAGACTTGGGCAATAGTATGGGGATAAATTTAGCTTCAGGCTTCTCTATTAAGAAAAATCTTTCATTGCTACTGTGAGAGTGAATAGTAGTGATTGCAGGGAACAAAGGGAATGATTACTCAGAACAGCAGGTCCTGTTAGTACTCACATAGTTGAGTGATAAAGAGATATTTTGACAAAGGAGAATGATAATGATCCTGTGTAATCTAGTCACAGATGCCTCAGGCTCTTGCTGCTTATAGAATGAATTACCTCAAAGCCCTTCTAGTATAAGACAGCTTTTTTTTCAACTGCAAGGTCACATCTCTAAAATTGTTATTGTTTTTCTTACTAGATATGCTTTTATAGAGGGATATGTATAAAACATTAAAAATGTCTTTAATATATAATTTAATGTAAGAATATCTTTAAAAACAATTTTGCATTTGAGTTTCTAGAGTCTAATTATTATTAGGAAGGAATACTTGAATCTGGAAGGTGATAGTTATGCAAATCAAAGAGATGCTATAGAGAATAATGAATTTGTAATGTACTAGAGCTCAGCTGAGTAAATCACGGCATTAATGACTCCAAGTCACTGGCCCCAACCCGATAGAACCATTTAGTGTCACACAGAGAAAGAAGTTGCTAATTAAGGAACCATTGGCCCTTGTGATTGAAATGTTTGCTATTGGTCACAAATAAGACATCATGAACATTTTAATGAGTCCTATATTCCCAGTGGAAAAAAAAAAACAGTTCATGTGCCTTATTGAAAATCAATAGCATTATTTTTCTGACTGTATACAAAGAAAGAAAAACTGCATTAGAAAAACATAAACAAGACAACCAAACCCACCATATAAGCCAGTGATGAATTTAAGCACAAAATTATTAGAACGTGGTTTTGAATCTGTTTTGACACGTATTTGCTAGTATCATTGGACAAGGTGTTTAAACTTTCCTGCTCTGACACTTATGTACATAGAGTTGTGAGTTCTAAAGGTGCCATGTGTGAAAGTACTTGGGGTATAGTAGGTACTCAATCTAAAAAGCACATCATTGTCATGTGTTGCTTACTTTCCCCTCAATTCCTGTTGCAATAGGGTAGAGGTCCTGATAGACACCTTTTATTTGCCCTCAGCAGTCAACCCAATTCAGTTCAAATCAATGGGTTTTGATTATGTCCTTACTCTAAGGCAAGTACAGTAGTACTTACTGAGGATGTAACAAAAGACAGGGGCCATACTTCAGGGAGTTCAAACAAGTAAAAGGTTCATAGACATTCATAGTAAACACTGGCTGAATTAATAGATGAATAATGCTAAATGGACAACTAATGACTACTGTTACATCATTCTATTCTTCTGTATTGAAACACAAAACCACAGCATGCTTAACACATTTTGTCAGATACTTCGAGCCATAACTGTCAAATTAATTAGTTGGTGAATGCTACTAACAATTTGAGATGTTACATGAGTGCATTATCCTTGTTGCGTTTCACTCATTTTAAAATGACTACAATGACAAGCTCATAAATTAAGTGTGGGAAAACCAAGCCAGGGATTTACAATGAGGGGAGTTAAATTTGTTCAAAAAATATTGAATAGTTCGTCTTACCCTCCATCTTCAGCAACAAGCTAAATAAAGAACAAACATGTACTCTGACTCATTGATCTCAAAAACACATCAAATGAAGCTATTTTCTGCAATAGATGCTATTCTGATACCTGGATATAATATGTTCCTTCATGATGAAAATAGTATTTCTTTAAATTCCAAAGTTGTTTTAGATGCATTATTTTCTTTTGACCACACATATCCATCTGTCCCCACTCAACCCTTCCACATGGTCATTGCAAGAACAGGAGTCTTCTCTTGACCTTGCTTCAGTGGGATAATTTTTTGATCCAGATGAGGGCCCCAGGGCTGCTGGATCAATGGGGGTCTTCATAGGAATCTGGATTTGGTATCAAGAGAAAGTCAGACTAGTTTCCTTCCATTGGCTAAAGCTGTAAATTATTAAAAACTAATATGAAAAGTATCTGTTACATATGTACATAGGCATGATCTATCTATATATGTATATATATAGATCAATTTATAGATATATACTTATATACACACACACATATATACACATATATACACATTTATATAATCTGCTCTTGCAGTCAAAATGAGATGGCCTTCTAGTTGTTTCCAAGGCTCACCTCTTCCTCTCTTCAGGCTCCATGTATTATCACTGTACCCTTAGGGTAGAATAGGCTATTTACTTAAATTGACTCAATTTGGGCTTCTGTTGCTTGCAATCAAACAAGTTTTAATACAGCATTGTATCCATGCTTTTTCAGTTAAAACATAGGAAGAAATTTAAATAAGAAAAAAAGAATATTCAATCATAGAACAGAAGACTAAATTTAAAAATGTGTCAAAGTTGTCTTTCAATAGGTGAATAGATAAACTGTGATACATCCATACAATAGAGTATTGTTTGGCAAAAAAAAAAAAAAGCTATCAAACCATAAAATGGGGTGAGGAACCTTAAATGCATATTACTAAGTGAAAGAAGCCAGTCTGAACAGGCTACATACTGTATGATTCTAACTCTATGATATTGTAGAAAAGGCAAAGCTAGGGTGACAGTAAAAATATCTGTGGTTGCTAGAGATTAGGGGTAGAGAGAGGTGAATAGAATGAATAGACAGAGCACAGAGGACTTCTAGGGCAGAGAAACAGTTCTGTATGATACTGTGATGGTAGACACTTGTTATTATGCATTTGTCAAACTTTATAAAATGTATAACCTGTAGAGTGAACCCCAATGGACTTTATTTCATAATCGTGTGTCAGTATTAGCTCATAAATTTTAAAATATATGTAACCATACTAATACAAGATGTTAATAACAGGACAAATTAGGGGCTAGATAAGGGGGTTTATGGGAACTTTCTGCACTTTTCACTCAATTTTTCTTAAATTTCTCAAAAAAACTTTTACCTTTAAATCTATCTCTGCCCCTCTAAAAGCAAATTTTCAAAGACCATTTAATATGTTTCCAATAACAAAAATCTTTATATTATAAAGGTCTGTCCAGAAAGTATCTGGCCACATAACATGAAAAATACATTTACTAAAGAAGATACAGCATACAAGAAACATTGTACATAGGACAATGATGCTTCAGTACTCTTCAAACTAGGCATTTTGGGACCTAACACACTTCTCCCAACTGCCATCAGCTGACCTGTCATATTTTCCTGAATCTCATTGATTATTTGAAATCTCTTCCCTTTCGAAGGTGATTTTAGTTTTGGATAAAGCCAGAAGTCACAGGGCACCAAATCTGGGCTGTAGGGGGACTGAGTCACCTGCGTGATTTGATGTTTTGCCAGAAAACTCTGCCTGAGACATGATACATGAGTGGGCACATTGTCTTGATGAAGCTGCCAATTACCAGTTGCCCATAATACAGCCTTCTAAATCATTGGAATAGTTTCTATAGAGAAATATTCAAGCTTAACACAAAATGTGATGTACATTCATTGTTCTACTCACTCAATTATTTTGAATGTGATGGCCACACAGGACACATGCTCACTTAACAGCATCTACCACGACCCCTGACTAGTACAGTGAAGCCATCATTGTTCACACATTTGCACTCCAGTCCCCTGTCCTGAGCTGCCAGGTTGCATCAATGTCACGCAAGCTGTTCTAATTATATTACAGGGGCTGCACTTTTTCCACACAGACCTTTGTACATTGTCAGCACCTTAAAGATAGGGTTAGTGTATTGCAAAGCTGTATAATTCACTTGTAATCCAAAACAGAGTGTTCATATGTGGGAGGTACCAAATAAATACTTGATAAATAGCAGATAGATGAATAAATATGATATCATCAACAAGCTGATTTATAACCTTCAAGGATTAAAAATTGAAATAACTTTTTCAATTAACTCTTGGTGTCTCTTCATCTATAAACCATTCACATGGCAAGTATAATATTTCTCATGTGTTGAAAAATGTAACTCAATTTAAGCTGGCTTTCAAGCTACAGTTTTTTTTTTCAAGAATAAAAAAGAAAACAAACATAATGTTTCTAGTTTGAGAGGACTCCATTTCCCTTTAATTTAAAGTTCAGTTTTTCTGGAGCAAATACTCAGTTAAAGACAAGGTTTCTCTTCTACTCCTTTGTCCCTTAAGATAATTTAAGTTTTTAAAGGGTATACATATCATTTTGTGAAAAAGACTGGGTTCTGGGTGGCAGACTTTGCTCTAACTAGACCACACTGAGGCTTAGCTGCCCTCACATTTAGACATGGCAGCCAGACTCTGATCCCACTGCATCCACACCATGAACCTTGGCAGGGCCTCTGATTGGTCCGTGTGTATGGTGGTCATCTTTCCTTTCAACCTCAAGTTCTCTCCTGGTACCCAGCCGACTGACAACTTACCTTATGCCTTTCTGGGGTATGGGAGAGTTTTGGGTGCCTCTCTACACTATTTGTAGGTACCCTGGACCCTGTGATGCTGTCTACAGTTTTATCTTCCAACCCCTTGAGGCCTTAGGTTTAAAGCACTTGTACTAGCTCTTCCTTCTTTCTGGGGTGCTCTTCTCCAACAATAGCCATGTGGCTCATGTGGCTCTTGGTTTAAAATGTCACCTTCACAATGAGGCAATCCCAATAACCCTTTAAATTTTAACATACTCCTGCACTACTGACTACCCCTACTATTTTTTCATGTTATTTTTTCTCATAGTAGTTATCACCTTTTAAGATATTCTCACTTTGTATCATGTTAATTGTTCATGGTCTGTCCCCATCTTCCATCCCCAATGTAAAATTTATAATACCCAATTTTTTTTCTCTTTCTTTTGCTGGCTTAATCCAAGTTCTTAGAACAGTGTAGTAGACCATTCTGCATGGCATGGGCCCTGCTCCCACTCAGAGATGCACAGGACCCACACCCATGGATAGATTCTCCTGTGGGGAATCAGGCCTGCAATGTACCTAGGCCACTGTGAGTCTTGCTTTTTGCTAAAACTCCCTCACCCTGAATTGAGGACATTTACTGCAAAGTAACTTCATAAAAACCGTGCTAAACCTTCCAAGGATGAGTGTAACTGGTTCAACTACTTTTGCCTTTTCATTTGCAAATATCCCTCTTCTGTGATATGATTAGCAGCATTGGCTCCTTTGTTTTCTGAAAAAGGTAACCACCTAAAGCCAACCTGGGCATGGTAAATGAGGACCATCGTGTAATGGGTGGAGAAACCTAATAAAAACCAGTCATGGCGGAGGCCTGGACTTTTGCGCCCCTTGAGAGAAAAGCCATACTGTCCCTTTTCATCCACTGGACTCGGTAGTCTGTGTGAATGTCTCATTTATCCATAATGATATGGACACTGCAGGCCAGTTTCTGCATCAGAACAGAGCCTGGAATAGAGTAAATGCTTAATAAATGTGTCTCAAATAAATACATGTCTGGTCTTTTAAATAAAACTAGTCCTCCATGCCATATAGAACAAGCCTGTTAATACCAGCCATAAGGAACAATGCCTGTCCTTGTTGTTCACACACATTCTACACCCTGTACCCATTCCACCTCTGTGCTTGCCTCTTCTCTCCCATCCTATTTACCCAACCTCTCTGATCTCGGGTTCTCTTCTCATATGTTCAAGATCAGTCTTTCTCTTTCACTGGTGACTTCTTTGTACTCCTTTCTCCAGCCTATCTGCCTTACCTTTTCCTTAAATTATGGTTCTGTAAACTATCTTAAGCAAGGCATAATTTCTCTACCAGTCCTTATACTAGAACTTTCATTATACCTTGTATTCTCACCCTCTCTGCTTCAGATAGCAGAGCTGGCAACTGACATCATGGGAATGAAGACAACTTATTAGGGCGACAGAACAGAGTAAGACACGCTTGAGTACGGAAACCTGGGAAGTACTAGTATTATGAAAAGTGTCAAATATGCGAGAGGAGACTAAAAAAATAAAATTAAATTAGGGTAGTAAAGAACTCTTGGAAGCCAATAGGGGAAATATTATTTCATGAAGACAATGGCCACAATTAGTAACATTGTTTTTAGTAACTAAGTAGGTCATTGTCATCAGTTTATTTAGACTTGAGGAAAGGTGGGGTCTAGACACCAGATGGTAATGAATTGAGACATAAGGGATGAGAATGGGGTTCCCCAGGTTGTTACTAGATGCTTGTGAGTGAGTCCATCTATCACCAGAGAATTGTTCAGCTGAACCCAGCCTAGATCACCTACCCACAGACTCATGCACTAAATAAATGCTGTTGTTTTAAGTCACTGAATTTTGAGTGAATTTTTATGCAGCAAAATTGGCATATGAGCAAGACCTCATCAGGTATAAAAATGGATGGGAAGTAGTTTAGGAAGAGAAAGAATCTGAGAATTTAGAAAAGAGGGGATAAGAAAGCAAGGTACATAGGAAGTGTGAAAAAGTGGAACTCCAAGTAAACCTGAAGGAATAGGTGTAAATAGAAAGATCTTTAGTGAGGAAATAGGAGACTGAGGGAGATATTTCACATCCTGAAGACTCATAGCCTCGCTTGAAGATGACCGAAAGGCTTGAAGAGAGTGACTGATTATTCCCTCTAATTAATGCTGTGCCTAAGAGACTCTGTCCAGCTACACTAGCATTTATCATTCTGCTCTTCCTTGCCTAGCCATTTCTAAATTATCTAGCAATGGACCATACATAATTTAAATCACTGACACTGAAATAGAGAACAGGCTGACAGTGACCAGAGGAGAGAGGGGAGGGAATTTCAGGGGAAAAGGGGAAGGGTTTACAGGAACAAGTAAAAAGGACATGTGGACAAAAACTAGGGGCAGGGGTGGAAATGGGAGGGAGATAGGGAGTGCTGGGGAGGTGGGCTGGGATGGGAGTAAAAGACAGAACACTGTACTTGAAAAACAATTAAAATTAAATAAAACATATATAAAAATAAATCACTGCTTACTGGGTGGTTTTATCTATATATTTGCTATGTAATGATAATCCAGTTGTAACAAGTCTACAATTTCTTCAGACTAAGTATTCAGGACACAACAACCATCATTGGAATTTAGATGATTAGGGTTTCTCTTCTTGTTGGCATCTTAGAGAATCAAATATTAAACTACATATCATGTAATCATTATTTGAAGTTCAAGTATAATACTTCAAAACAGATCATTAAATACCAAGAAATAAACATTATTTCCATCTGGAAAAATGAGGTATAATGGGCTGAATTGTATGTTTCCAAAATTAATTTGTTGAAGCTTGAACCCTCAGTACCTCTAAATATGTCTGTATTTGGAGATAGGACTTTCAAAGAGTGGACTAAATTAAAATAGAGGCATTAGGGTAGGCCTTATTCCAGGATGACTAGTGTCCTTATAAGAATGAAGGATTAGGACACAGACTATACAGACAGAGAAACAACTATATGAAGACGCAGCGAGAAGGCAGCTATCTGCACCCCAGTAAGGGAGGTCTCAGAAGGAACTAATATGCCAACAGCTTAAACTTTGACCTCTAGCCTCCAGAGGTGTGAGAAAATAAATTGCTGTTGTTTAAGCCACACAGTCTGTGTTATTTTGCCATGGTAGTCCTAAGTATTACATGAGAAGATTTTTCTATTAAAAGTAGATCAAGGAAACAAAAATCATATTCTATAAATGTGCATCAAGAAAATGTCAGCAATTTGGAGTTTCTGGGTGAGAGAATGAAGTCCTGAACTAGAGGAAGCAGACTGAGGTTGGTGCTTATAAGATTAGCATCCAATAGTGGCAAAGAGTAACCCAATATAAGATATCCAACATTGACCAAGAAACTCACTTACGGGGGAGGAGGTCCTGTCTAAAATATAGAGAACCCCAGGGCATGCACAGACATAATCACAGGCTAACACTAAGAGTCAGATGGATAGGGTTCTATTTATGGTGTTAAATGCATGTAGAATAGACTGGGTCTTTCTCTAGGTTTGGAGGAAAAAGTCCAGTTCCTGGACAGAAGAGGGTTTAAAAACTAAGGAGGATAACCTAGTTCCAATTAGTTGACCACCAGATACGTAGTCAAATCCCATATGGAAACCAAAAGGCCCAGTCAAACACATAGCCTAATCACTGGGCCAAAGAGTTGAGTCAACTGAAAGGTGGTTATGGGAAAACAATCATTTGGTAGCAAATGAGAGTTGATTGGCTCTGCTGGAGCATAACTTAACTCTATCGCTCCACCTGCTGGTAGAAGCTGGGGGTGGTTAACATAAGGCCAGCATTTGCCAGAGCTGTCCCAGTAAATGGATTGAGCTGACCCTGACAGTATGGTCAATGTCCTTGGCTAAAAAAAAGTGTAACAATGCTGGAGGGATGCAGACATGTTATAGAAGCAGCAAGGTGTTCTGGGGTGAGAAATTACATTACACTCTCCAGTTTGGACTTTTTACATCCTGAAAAAGGGTTAAAAGTGTCATGTCCACATTCTTAGAACTCAGGTATGTAGCATAACTGAACTTAAACTATATTTATAAATCAAAATGTCAGGCACTACCTCAGAAATGGTCATATCAGTAAAAATATGTGTGTAAGAAAACAAAGGAATAGTTCAATAATCTGTCTTGCTTTTTTAAAAGGTCAACTTAACATAGGGATACTTCCCAAAGAAACAACAATCCTACCTCCAAGAGCATTGTTTTATAAGATCTTGCAGAGATAACCAAATCTCTTTAGATGTATCCTCTATTATTTATAAAACTCATAGAAAACCAAATTCACAAAGGAAAATGATGCTCTAGAAATATAGGCCAGAGTTCTACACTAATGCTACCCAACACACAACCCCCACAATCTCAGTAGCTAATAACAACCCACACTTACTTCTCTCTTGAGTCTTCACATTAGTCAGAATGGGCTGCCTCAGACTGAAAGTCAAGTTTAGTTTCGAGACTGCTACACATGCCTCTTGTCCTGGGACCAGTTACTTCCCAGAGCATGGTCTTCTCAGTTCAATGGCAGAAGGACAAGAAACCACACCTAACCATGCAAACATATTTTGAAACTCAGTTCATGTAACATCTGCTAACATTTCATCAGCCAAAAGTCACATCACCAACCCTGAAGTCAGTAGGGTGGGAATATACACCCCACCTACTCTACTGGGAGGTAATGCAAAGGCTGAAAATGTATAGTGTATTACAGAGCAAGATTGAACGTTGGAAATAAAAATCCAATCTATCAGTAATGGTAGCTATGACATCTTCAAAAGTCCTAGAGCTTTTTATGGAACTTCCTGCCCTGACACCCCAGTTTTCTAGAAAGTTTGCAACACAGAACTTTTACAAACATGGATTTGCACCTGCTAGCCAATTCTGTCTTTGTAATGGGGTATATACATCTAAATATTTTTTGCTTGTAGGTGATTGAACTATAATATAAAATAATTTCTTTGACTTTTTTAATTAAGTGAATGAATTCACTAAATTCAGATTAAATAGATTAGAATGAACTAATCTTATTTGTTAGCTAAATAGTTAAAATATTTCCAGGCAGCCAATGTAACATAACAGAAATTTACAAAATTATCTCTACGGGCCATCACCATATGGTAGATACTAGAAGTTTACTTTGATCAGTGGTGAGTAAAAAAGAGATCCCAGACACAGAAGTAGTGGCAAATCAAAGAACCTGAGTCTTAAGAGAGAAAAGCTCTTAGATATCGACACAGTGGTGTGCCCTACTAAGTCTTTAAACAAGGGCTTGAGCTCCTTCAAACTGAAAGGCTCTCCCAGTTCAAGAGGCAGTGATCATTGCAATCTGTACACTTCTTTGAGACGTAGGAGGCATCAGACCCTCAAGTCCACTCTTGAGATCTTAGTTGTTAAAAAATGTAAAAGAAGCTTGACCTGTATCTGGGTAGTCATTCTCATGGCCAGTCTTCAGACTTGGACCAAATCCCTAATCCATGCCATTTGAAACAAAACTAATTAAAATTAATACATCAGAATATATTAGAAACATAAAAACTAAGAAATACTAGAAGCTTCTTAAGATTCTAGCAGTTAGGAAGTTTGCAATTTGCACATCTGGATGCCAAGTATCAGTATAAGTAACAGGGTAGGAATAGAGACACCTGCACTTCACAGGAGCACAGGTTTTTCTGATATTGCATAAATGTCAACTCAGTATCACAGATCTCATTCCTTCTGAGAACCTGTTACCATTTTTACTTCTTTTTATTTCTTATAGTTGTGTAATGTAGAGACATTGGCAGAGATATTCTGTAGAGTTTTGGAACAGTAAAATCCTGCCTTATTGAAGGCCCCTTAACTAACTGACTTATCCATAATTATGCACACTCAGATATAAATAAGAAATTCAAAGTATTTGTATTTTCTATTCTCCCTGAGAATTCTTGGTTAAAAGCAGTCGACACAAAGTGTAACTGAATTGTCTGCATAGGGACTTCTGAGAATACCAGACTCCACCAGGATGAACAAAATTCTGAATACTTACTCAATTTACCAAATAAGAGATACCAGAGAAAATAACCTACTTTTTTCACTCTGTATAGATAGAGTAGCAACTACCTAGAGCAGAGGTATAGAACTCTTGGCACAGCGGGGTCCCTAGTCCAGGGCATGTTGAGACAAGCCGTGCAGGAGTGGTAGAGGTCTCGTCCTCCCTGCTGATTGCTTTCCCTTTCCTTTGACATCACTCCCTCCACTCGAAACATCCCTCTAGTTTCCTCAAGCAATCTCCATTTAACCTATCTAAACTTTCTCATTTCTTTTGCTTTTCCTCCAAGAGCAAGTGTCTGACTTGCTAATTTGCCTTTGCCTTCTTTCCTCTCTCTGGTCTCCATATTTTCCATTCCTTTTAGATTCTTTCATTCCCTTTCTTTTCCTCACTCCCACTCTAAATTCCCAAATGCTTGCATACTAATTACTTGAATTCAAATTATCAAATTGTGGCTGTGAAGGAAGTATACAGACCACCCAGTCAGAAGCATTTACTTTACACACAAGGAAGCTGACTGAGGTCCAGAAAAATTATGACTTTCTCAGCATCATCTGGCTTGTACCTGAAGTCAAGATTAAAAGGAAGAACCAGTGACACCCAGCTCATTCTCTTCCCACAACGGTTAGCAGAATTGTTAGCACCTGAGTGACAGCAGCAGCTTTCTCCCATATTTTTCATGACAGCACTTATTTATTAGTAACCAACAATGTAATATCGCTTAACTTTGAACATGATGCAAGCCCAGATATTTCTGCCAGCTCCAAATTAGAATCAAACAATATATTTAGTCACCAAACATTTATCCCAATGGTATACCCTTCTCCCACCAGTTCCATACGCTGCCATGACAAATCTCAGAGATGTTGCCCATGTTCTTTGCTTGATGCTAGGACCACTCCTGTCCACAGTGTTCTGAAATACAGGAAATGGAGTAAGTGTGAAAGTGGGTTAGGGAGAGAGAGTGGCAAACCATGCACCATACATTTCAGCTGTCCTGCGGTGGGCACAGCTTCCCACTATGAGAGCCTAGTTTGCAACTAGATGGACTGTGGTCTGTCTAGCCTTCAGCTTTTAAATCACTGTTCTTATAGTTGCTGCTCCTGCTGATGTTTGTTTGCTTGCTTATTTGTTTGCTTGCTTGTTTCTTGCTTGCTTTTCAAATCTCAGTGATTGATCAGGGCAGGCTTTCTGAAATAAAATTAGAGCTAAGAACATTTTCTGACTTTTCTTCCATTACATGGGTTGCACTTTTATATTTTCTACTTGTAGTCATCAAAAAATGAGAAGAATAATAGCTAATGTGTACTGAAGTCTTTTTCAAAGGTACTGTGCTTAGTCTTTACATGGACTACCTTATTCCAACCTTACAGAAGTTTCGTAAATTAGAGACCATTATTAGCTGTGAATTGCAGATCAAACAGCTAACAATTAGAGGATAGAAACCCAGTCAGTAGACTCTAAAGCTGGCACACTGGAGGAATTTCCTTAAGGGAGTGAATATAGCCACTGCAGTCACTTCCAGTTCACTTTACCCCTTGCCATAACGAGCTCATGTTTTGAAGTACTTTAAGACTAAGTCTGGGACTGCAAGAAAGCAGTGGTTCTCTTATCTGACATCCTAATACCCTTTACCAAGCTACACTCGAACCCTAGTAATATCTTACAAATTAAAAACAACAATAACAAAGGATTGCCCTTTCTACTGTTAGCATTATCAATCTGATCTTGAATTAGCCCAGAAAGTGTACTCAAAATCTGCTTAACCATTTCTTCTGTTGGCAAAGAACTGGGGTCTTATTTACACTTGTATTCATCATTTCCTCATTTGCATTTTATCTCACACAGTTGATCTATTAAGCAAGTCATTTGTAACTTATCCTTGTCAACATATTAAATGTAGCTGGTCTCAGACAAATGCATAAATTGCTTTCAAACGTTCCAAACTTCAACAACCAGTGTTTTGGGGATGCAACATGTCCTCACCTAACACAGATACTGGGAAACTTTCCATAGCGGTTCTATTGTCATGTGCAGAATTTAAAAATTAAAGCATAAATTCACAAGCCAGCTTTTGCGTTTTAGCTTGCACAGCATCTCCTTTTGCAGATTAGGGCTGTGTCCTTTCTAAAAGGAAATCTGTAATTTAGAAATAGAACCTTTGGAAATAGAGCCAGGTAAAAATCTAAGACACATAGCAGGTGTCGATGACTGATACTGAATAGTCCTTAATTGTGAATGCTACATGCAGGAGAATAAATCAATTTAACTGGAGCCTTTCCAAGCACATAACACACAAATAAAATGGAGGGGGGAGGATTTATGCAGTACATTTCTTCTAGAATTTGTATTTACTTGCAAAAGATTTTGCTTTCTCCCATCGATAATTTTTATTCTGAAAAGTAAAGGAAACTCACAAAAAATATTTACAAGGATACCCCTTCCCACTGTGAACTCTATCCCAATCCTACCTACCCATGTTCTCTCTCTACTAGCTCCCATTTTTTTTCACTAATTTGAAAATAGCTAGATTTCCTCTTTCAAAAAAATACTTTTAACAATGTTTTCTCTCATATTAATTAGAAAAAGTCTATCCTTGAGGTCTCCACTTCTCCTTTAATCTATTCATTCACTCATTTATTCATTCAACAAATACTTATTAAGCATGAATGTAATAAAGCCTTGTATTAAGTGTTGTTGGAAAAGATAGATAATCATGTTCTGTTTTTATTCTGTCACTATTTGCCACAGAAATTATACACTAAAAACAAATCATTATAATTTTCAGTAACTGATAACATATAATTCTCCCAGAGATCTGCATCTTTTAAGGCTGTTCAAACTTCTAATGGTGGAATTTCAGGCACCAGGAAAGAATGCTTTGAAAGGGATCATTGCTTCTGTGTGTGTTAGAAGTTAAATGAAAAGCTAGCTGAGAAGCTACACCAAAGAGGATGTTAGATGGGGGTGGTTGAAAGGGGGAGACACAATAAGATACAACATTCTAAAGCAGAGTTTCAGTAAGGAATGATACTGCCTCTCAGAAGACATTTTTGGCTGTCACATAGGGTGGGTGGTGGTGCTACTGCCATCTTGTAGGAAAAGTACAAGGATGCTGGTAAACATTTTTATATGCACAGGAAAGTCCCCATAACAAAAAATTATCCAGCCCAAAATGTGAGTACTGCTGAGATTGTGAAATCCAGGACTAGAGGAATGAATATAACTTGTGTTTGTTTCCCTTGCATACCACAGCAGTGATGACCAGACAGCAACTTGAAAATGACTGCAGTATGCCAGCTTGCGTGAATAGGAAAACAAGTGCTCCCCAAACCTCCTTCAGTGTTCAGGAAACAGCATGATTATTTTAATAAAAGGAGGTGATGTTAGAACTAGTAAGGAGAGAAGCCAGTAGCCGTGATATTTAGAAGAGAGCCCTGCCTGCTCCTCGGAATACCAGGGTTTGAATCCAGGTTCATGTTTACACGACTTTGTGACTTAGGTGAGTCACTAAAACATTACTAAGTTAGTTTTCTCATCTGTGAAAACCATGTGACAGCATAAAGTACTAGAACAGATAACACCAAAGAACGTGTGGAATATGCAATAACAATTACATGGCTTATATTTCAGGATCTCTTACCATCTGGCATTGTTCTAAGCACTTTTTATGTATTAATTCACTTAATCCTCATTACCAAATTCCAGTATGTGATAGAGTCATCTCCATTTCATCAAGTAAGGAAATTTAGGCACAGAGATGGTAAGCAACTTGCTCAAGTTTGAACAACTGGTAAGTGTTGGAAGCAGCCAGGCTCCAGAACCATATACTGTCTTACTAACCTTTTCTGAAGCGTTGGTTGATCTGTGGTCTCAGACATTGATGATATGAGTATAAAGTAGGCTATTCAATTAAATAATTCTTAAGTATGTACTATGTGCCACTGGCTAGATGAGTTGTGACCATTCAAAGCCAGACAGGGTCACAGAATTTGGGCAGATGGAAGAGTATTCATGGAGCCGTGAGGATGTCTGACATGCCTTTATTCAGGGGTGGGCGATCCACACATGCTGCAAGCTGTGTGTCCATGCATGGCGCCTGTCTCCTCTCCCTCAGTGGTAAGCCTCTAACTCCCTTATATACTACACACAAAGCTGGCAGAGTGCCAACAGATACTATGCAACAGAGCTTCATACTACTCATATGGGCCCACTCACGGTTACGGGAACAGTTTATTGGACCGTCTCAAGGCTATGAGAACACTTCTTACCAGGCCCATTCTCAAGAATATGGAAAACTTATTGTCCAGATATCTTGGTGAGGAAGCCAGACTGCCTTTGTTTGCCCTACACTAGAGACATGGTGATGAGCAAATATCATGCCTGCTCATGTGGATCTCACAGTCTCAGCCAGTGTGTGCACAAAAGGAGAGCTTGTCAAAGATGGAGATTCCTAGGTTCACCCCTGAGAGCCCAGTTTGGTTGATCTTCAGTGGGGCTTCTGGATTCTGTATTTCTAATAAACACACCAAATACCCCAGATTAATAGGCTGATAACAACACTGTGCAGAATACTGGGTTAACAATTGTTTTTGTAATGTTTGCTACTGGATTGAAACCAGGACCACATGATTTTATTACAAGCCAATACTATCTATTGGGAAAGCAATTCAAAATGCATGCCAAATGCTAGACGGTTGACTCATTGAGGGCAGAGAGTGTGTCAGAGTAGCACTAAAGCAGGAGAGATTCTCTTGTGGGCACTAACTCCTAACAAGAGACCAGTTAAAAGTCTAGGGTGATCAAAGCCCCTTTCCAGAGGGAAGACCTTCTGCTATTCACATAAAACATGTCCCCCAGTTAATTCCTCTCAAGGCCATGCAGGGCAGTGACTCACTGTGGAGCTGACTGTGAATCAAGGAACCCAAAATCGAGATCTCAGAAGTAGCTTTTCATTTCATTGCTCACATTATTGAGCCTCTACCTATTTCTTCTTTGCATTCATACTAAAAGGGAATGAGAAGCACAGATTTTGCACATATCATTACTTAAACAATATAATTTTAATATATATTTATATTCAAAAATATTGTACTTTGAAGTTACAATGACAATTCTTATGTAGCCAACATACATGCTGCCAGAAACATTAAAAACGAATACCATTTAATTAGAGTAAACACTGATATTGAGAACAGAACATATCAAGAAAAATCAGAAGACTTGGATTTGGGCCTCACTAGCCATTAAGATTGTAAAATTTGCTTAATTGCTATGACTACTCAATTCTTTTATAAAATTAAAGGCTAGTCAAGGTGATCCAATTTCTGTTCACAGCCATATATGAAATATGAAATTAATTTAGAGTCAAAACAGACTAGACAATAAGTGCTTTTCTATAGTAAGTATATGTATTGTCATTTTGTGTGTGTGCATGCACATGAAACTTTTGTTTGAGACACACCTATGTAGATACTGAGTCATGAGGTAAAAGGTATTTCCTATTGTAGGTTTCAGTCACTCAGTTGAAAAGCCACTTTAGAATCTTCCTTCCAGCTCCCAAGTTCTCTCATTCTGTGATTTCTGTTAGTGACCTTGTAAATCACCTCATGATGCAAACTAACCCAAATTTGTCCCTCCTTTATTGCAGCTTCAAGCACCAGATGTGTTCATTATCAGCATATTCTGTAAGATATTTCTGCATCCAGAAGTCTCCTGACCGATCTCCTGTGGCCTCTTCTCTTTTGAGCTGATTCTGTTATTTTCCACTGAAAAGACAGTGCTAAGGTAATAGTGGGCTACACATCTATGGTTATATTCTCTAAAATAAAAGAATTTTTTTAAAGAGGCAAAAAAAATATCATCACACCAACCACTCCTACAGAATGAGAAAAAAGCCTACCTGAGACATGATCTCAGAAAATTGACAGGTACATAATTAAACCTTGATGTGTGGAGGAACCAGATTAGAAAGCACAGTAAAACTAGGATGAACTAAAACCCTGGAGAAATTTATAAGCAGAGGTTCTCCAGGCTCTTACTCCTCAAATCCTTCACACTCATTCTGAGAATTCTTGTAACTTCTTTAATTCATGCCTAAGAGTGTTTAAGTTAGGCTCATTACTTTATCACTTCAGATTTATGATATGTCCTTATAGTGACAGTGATTTTTCTGGTATAGGATACAGGGTGGGTACCCTGCCCACATTTCTCTTTCTTTTCCACTGTCTCCAGCCTTGGACAAAAGTGTATCAGAATCATGAGACAACTTTTGAATTACACATATCTACCCAGAATTTTAAGAGTCAAAGGGTATAAATGTTCACGTTTCCACATAAGGCCATCCCAGTTGCATAATACAAGCAGGGATTTTTTAGTTATGTGACACCTTGTATCACACTCCTTCTGCCTATATCTAGTTGTATCAGCTGATTTACACATGTGCTGAGGAGCTCCCCAATTATGTATATACACATATCTAAGAAACTGAGGACACAGGCAATGAGGAACTAACAGAAGTAAAATTTCCAGTAGGGCCAGTAGGGGCAGAAAAAATTAATCTCACAGGAGAGGTGGAGGACAATTTATGCAGAGTCTGAGTGTCAGAGAGATGTGGTTCCAGATACATAGCTAATATGGGAGCCTCTCCCCACCTAGATTCTGGGTTTGTTTGTTTGTAAAAGCTTTGTTTCACTAAGCTTTTAATATCTTGAGGTTTAAGCCACCTTGCTAAGAAATCCCCACAATCAATCATGTTCTAGAAGAAGGATTCCATTCCCATGTCCACTCAATGGCCAAGAAACTGGGAAGGCTGAGAGCATGGTGACCTGAGCCATCACCCTGGCTGCCTCCACTGATGGTGGGTCCTGTTTGGTGGCAGTGAGGATCAGAGCACTGCTTATCAGCCATAGCAGTGGATGTGCACCCTCAGCTCAGATAGCAGCAGTGATCGCACATCCCTGGGCTTGGCAATAGAAACAAGAGCAATGGTGTTATTGAAACCTAAATCAACACACATGGACTGTGTGTTGTTGGGAACCACCCTGCCTGGTTTCAGAAGCTGTAACTTCCCCATGGCTAAGGCTGAGTGGGCGACCTTTGGACCAGAAGCCACTAAGAAGACAAAGCTTACCTACCTGGCAGGAGCGCTGCTTCTGCTCCTCTTTTCCTAACTGGCCCCCAATGTTTGATCAGTTAGCCAATGACAGGTAAGATTCCCCAAGAGGGGAACGACCTAAGACAGGCATGATCATGTGGGGGCCCCAGGGGAGGACTTGGGGGACTATGGAGAAAGGGGGTGATGGACCCTTGCCCCTCAGCTTTGACAAAGTCTGAGTCCTCATTCTCCCTGCGAGAAGTCTCCTATCTCTTCACTGCCTTACTTCCCCTGCCTGACTTAATCCTAAAACAATGACAGAGGGTGGTGCAGCCCTGCGCTGGCAGGTTTTCCGGGCAATCAGGTCTAAGAAAGAATATGTAAAATCCTGGGAAACCTGCTTTGTTTAGAATGCTCTCAATTAAATAAGGGTCCAAGCAACAAGTGAGTTTGTTCCTCAGAAGTTTTATTGCTCTTTAGCTATCTGACCCTGATTCAAGATAGGCCTCAGAGTTCTTTGTTATCTATTGTTTAATCCTTATTGCCTGACAATGATTAATGAGCTTTACCTGTATTCTTGTGTAAACAAACCTAATAAAAGCTCATTGAGGAAAAGGCTCTCAGCCCTTCTCCTTTGAGAGGTTGGCCACCTTTCCTCCCCAAGCAGATCACTTCTTGGTAGACTTATTCTCATCCGGGGAGGCCGGGGCGAGGAGGGGAAGGGGGGAAGCGGGGGAGGGGGGGCTGCAGGCAGAGCCCCCTCCGCAGTGTGTCTAGTTGTATAGACCAGTCACAGAGGCCTCTAGCAAATGCACCATCAACAAGCACCACTAATTTGGGGGCACATGAAAAATGTCCTTGAATGCACAGTATCACTAGCCATCAGAGAGATGCAAATTAAAAGCACAATGAGATATCACTTTACACCAGTCAAAATAGCTATCATAAACAAATCAGCAAATAACAAGTACTGGAGAGGTTGTGGAGAAAAGGGAAGTCTAGTGTACTGCTGGTAGAAATGCAGACTGGTACAGCCACAGTGGAAAACAGTATGGAATTTCCTCAAAAAACTAAAAATGGAATTGCCTTTTGACCCAGCAATTCCACTGCTGGGATTATACCCTAAGAATCCTGAAACACCAATTCAAAAGGACCTATAGCCCCCAATGTTGACAGCAACACAATTTACAAAATGCAAGTGCTGGAAACAGCCTAAGTGCCCATCAGTAAATGAGTGGATCAAAAGACTGTGGTACATTTACACAATAGAATACTATGCAGCAGAAAGGAAGAAGGAGCTCCTACCCTTTGCAAGGATGGAACTGGAAAGCATTATGCTAAGTGAAATAAGTCAGGTGGTAAAAGACAAATACCATGTGGTCTCACCTTTAACTGGAACCTAATCAACAAAACAAATGAGCAAAATAGAACCAGGGACAGGGAAATAAAGAACAAACTGACAGTAACCAGAGGGGTGGGAGGAGAGAGATAATGGAGGAAAGAAAGGGAAGGGTCATCAAGGAACATGTATAAAGGACCCATGGACAAAGACAACAGTTGTGGGGCGATGATTGAATGTGGGAGGTGTGGTAGGTAGGGTAGGGGGGAGTAATGGAGGTAAAATGGGGACAACTGTAATTGAACAACAATTTTAAAAAAGGAAGAAAAATGTCCTTGGAGAATCTCTATATTTGAGAAAAACTTTGCAGACCTGGAGTGCCTGATATGCAGTACTAGCTTTTAGCCAGTAAAATTTGGATTCAACCACTATTTAATACATTATCATGTTACAGAACAAAGCAGGGGGGCAAGGAGATATACTATTACCCGAAAGGAACTCCCAGGTCCGTTATGTCCGTCGCCTATAGGAAAGATGTCTCTCAATGCCAGAGATTCATGAAAAGGAAAGGAAATGTTTATTTAATGCTATACAAACTTAAAGAGGTGACCTAATGTCTTCATCAAAATCGCAAAGTCCCTTAAAACACTCACAAACACACACAGTCCTTCCTTCCCACTGTGCCCAGTCTGGGGTACCGTATCTCAGGAAAAGAAATAGAAGTCCATAGCTCAGGCAGTCCCCGGTTGTTCCCCCAATAATCCGTCTTGGCTGGGAGACCTCCCGGCACCATCAGCTGTATCGCTGTCCAGACAGGATCTCCAATTAATCCACAGCCATGTGGCACCTTCTCATGGCCTACTGATAAGAGTTCTTTCACCCTTCTTCCAGGCAAAGTCTCTCCTGTTTCCCAGACCACACAGCCAAAAGGAGCACCCAAAGCCACATGGTCCTCTCCTACCAGAGCTGCAGGGGTCTGCACTCTGGCAAAACCACATGGATCTCTCCACAAAGCTGCGGGGAGAGGAGTTGCCACTCTGCCAAAGCCGCATGATTCTCCCGGCAATGGCTGCCATGTCTGGGTTTAAATCCCCATGCCAATCCTCCTCTGCAGCCCCATTTCCAACTCCTCCTACAATCAGTTACACCTGCCAGCACTCTCAAAGCCTTCCAGCTTCACTGGGCAGCCATAGTGAGTCTGGGCAGGCGTGGCTCCATGTCCTGGAGCCAATCTTCTCCAAGCTCCCACACAGGTGCTGTAACTCAGGGGACTTGCCCTCCAGTTACATCTTGGTGGGGAAGTTATTTCCATTCCCCTGTCTCAGAGCAGGGCTACAGCTATTTAACATATCTAAGCAACCAGTTAAAGGTTATAGATGTGTTAAATGACCATGCCAGAGGTTAGCTGCAAAGCTGTTGCTATGCAAAACGGCTCTCAATGGCCCTGCTCCATTTGTCCCTTCCCCCAACCCACACCTGGGTGGGGGTTGGCGGGGAGGACATTCTAAAATCTCCAGGACACCTTGAGTTCTGGGCCCCATTTCAAATGCCCATTTGGGGTCCCCCCTCTTGGCTGCACCCTGTAACAATCACAAACTGGTGAGCACTACAGGTATTTGTATACATTCTAAACAATACCAAAGAGAACTCACTAAAACCGTTTCTGAAAAAAGAGCATTAAACTTTTATGGTGATCTTTGAAGGGAGAATAATAAAGAAACATCATCCTTAGTCAAAGGAACCAACAATTATTAAGAACAATAATGATGAGGTGGCCCATCTGTTAGGCAATATTTATGTTGTTTACAAGGTACACTGTACCATGCAAAATGTTGGGATGGGGGGAGAAATTTGCCATTAGGCTTTAGATGCTCACTAGTATTTCCTGGTTGTCTGACTCAAATTTCTCTGAGAGTGAAAAGCACAGTAGTTTACCATGATTTCAATGAGAATTGAAATTTTTTCTTTACTTGAGAAGGTGAAACAATTATTTCAATAAGCTTTTCTTGGAGTTTTAAAAAAGTTAAGTAACATTAGCATTGATTAAGCTTGAAAGACATTTACCTTGTGAACTTCAAAATGAATTGAATTTCCCAGTTTTTGTACACTATCAATTCCAGATTAGTCCTTCATTTAATGAGAACATATTACTGCCTCAGGCATTTAGACATTGCACTAAATATTACTGTGGATTAAAAGAGGGCTGGAAGGCCACCACATAGTGCTTTGAAAATCTTAACTCTAGCTGAGAAGGAAAATTTTACAAAATGAAACAAATCAAGATTTTAATTTCCGTAATATCCCTTTGATCTTTCTGTGGAAGATGTATGAAATCCCATAAACACTTCCTTCTCGCACAATATGTGAATGAGCTTTGAAAGAATTATTTGATATACCCAGGAACATAACAAAAGATGAATAGATTATTAATATCAACAGGGTCTATGATGGAGGGAAAATCCTTTTTGGACAAATATTTCAACAACATTTGTTGATTTTTGTAGTTCAAATTCAATAACGTGCCCAAGACGTCATTGAAGGCCACATATCATAAAAACTAAAGGTAGTAAAATTTATTCATAGAAGAAACAGAGAGAGGAAGTTGAAAATTGGTCAATATTTATTAAAATTGGCTTAAAATAAGGCTGTTATTTTTTAGATAACCAAGAACTGATGAATAATGTCAGCTTTATATACAAAGGTATAGGCAAGGTATTACACAACACTATCAGTTATTAAATTAAAAAAATAAAATAACCTTTTCCCCAAATAATTGGTTTGCTCCTCAAAAAATAACAAACTAAGAGAACTTTTGGATTAGAAGGAAAAAATGTTAAGTTTTCTACTTTGAACATCTATCTGAAAATTAAAGTCTCTTCTGTTTCAGCAGATGACTGAAACATCTAGCTTTTTCAGCTGTGGTTGGATTCTTTCATGGAGAATTCACTGAGTCCAAGGACACAGGTGCACACTGATGCATACTCACATCCTTCTTTCTTTATTATTTTCGGTGTCCACTTATATGACCACTGGCAATAAAAATACTGCTTGTAGACAACTTACCACCTCAGCGCACTGTTCTATTTCACTAAAATGAAGTGTTGTTCATTATTTCAGTGACGTCTCATTTATGATAGTGTTTATTGTTATAAAGCCTCTATGTTGTTATTCTTTATCCAATCACAATACTAGAAGATATTTCTTACAAATATAGACAGGTCAATTTTCTTCTTAGATCACTTTTAATATTTGACTTTTCAAACATTGCTAGGCATAAAAGATATTGTTTAAAATGTGCACAAAGTATTACTCTGAAATTAAACTTCTAAAATCTAAGGATTACATCATTTTTTACATTTGAACAGGAAGCTGAAGCCCCACATGCAGTAGGAAACAGAGGCAGTATTCCAGGGATTCATAGCCAGATAAGCTAGTGAAGCCCAAAGGCATTAATGTCTGGGATATGGGACTGCAGCCAGATGCTGGGAACCCAGAAACACTGGTCAATGACTTACTGCTTTGGTAAAAGAACCAACTAGTATCAGGATGGCTCAAATCAGACTAAGGCATAGAAAGCTAGAATGGGGAATAGATCACAGCACAGACTGGGTATGTAAACAGAAATAAAAGCCTTGTTATTACAAGAACTTAAGAAAAAAGTGCCTTCAACTGTAATGTAAGCTCCTTGAGTATAAGGACTATGCCTGTGTACATATAAAACCATTAGCACCCATCAGAGTGGTCAATTAATGTTTGACAAAGAATGAATAATTTGCACCTATGGTCTACTTGAGAACCCAGACTGCAACCTTCAGTCTTCTTCCACCAATTTTCCTTTTACTCTATTTTAATTTTACACTTTTAAATTGAGACATAATATACATATGGATCTTAAGGGTTCAGTTCAACGCACTGACAAATGCCTACACCTGTATCACCAGCACCTGCTTCCTGTGTGTGCGACCTGTGCGGTCACACGGGGACCAGAGTTTAGAAGGGCTCCGTGCCTGGTTTAGCGATCTGTCGTTGCCAAAAGCATATTAATAACTTTCAAAAAAAGAGTCCCACATTTTCATTTTGTCTGGGCCCTCATAATTTTGGAATAAATCCCATGTGAAGCTCATACCCCTATTTAGATGGAGAACATTTCAATCATCCCAGATGGTTCCCTCATGTCCTTTCACCATACATTACTTTTACCTGTTCTAGAACTGGAATAAATAGTCTCTCCCTCCCTCCCACATTCCCTCCCTTTCTCTCAAGGAGCCTCATCTGTAAGGAATCTAGTAGCAGAATAGGTCTTGAAATTTAGTTTCTGTGTAACAGGTCTATGACTGATCTTTGGTAATATCTTTTCATAACTGTTGGTCTACCTGGAACACAATGGTAGCTTAATAACTTTCCATGAGTAAGTAAATTAATGAGTTATCTTTAGTGTTTTCTCTGACTCTAAAAACCTAAATCTTCAACATCAATTCTTTGATCAAATTTTTTTTTTCTGGACCCTAGATGGTTCTGAAATATTTCTCTTTCAAGCATATGAAAATCTAGGGAAAAAATCAGAAGAATATATGTAACTCATCTTTTTGGATATTAAATTATTTTAAATAAATAAAGATGTAATAGCTTTCAAAATTTCAGAACTGCATTTAAAAAATAATTATTGCATTTTATTTTAATGGAGGTCTGTAATATTATCACATGTATAAAATTAAACTAGCCCCATTTGCTTAATTCCAGAGGCACTTTATTTGCCAGTTATTTCCTTATTTGCCTGTTACAGGTTAACAAGTAATATTAACAATAAAAGTAATAAATAATTTCAACAGCTAACATTTATCAAGTGCTTATCATTGCCAAGCAATGTGCCAAGGGCTTCCACATGTTAATAGTGTGATCTTGGGCAAGGGTCCTGACTTCTCTATTTAAAAATTAGACTAATAAGTGTACCATCCCTAGGTTTATCATAAGGACTATTGGGATAATGCATATAAAGAGCCTGGCATAAAATAAGAGCTTGAGGAACATTAGCTTCTATTACCTTTAGGTTATAATTTAGCCAAAACAGCAATGTCTACACAGACCGATGCGCTTGCTCTGTGGGTGCCGCCGTGTGAGTGAGGGGACAGGACTCTTAACGGAGTCACTCTGACTGAAAATCTTGTGTTTTCTCTAAAGTACTGCCTCCTTGGAATGACAAAATACGTACTTTAGAGTTCAAAACAGAAACAGTAATTATGCATCATTTTTCTAAATAGAGAAATGAATTGTTCTTTATCAAAATATTTGAAGACAGCTTCAAATTTGTTCCTTGTAAATTTGTCCTCCAGTGCCATGATTTACTCGGAAAGTCTAGTCAAGCAAGTTTTTGCACACTTTTCACCAATCAGTGAACTGAAGATAGAAATATTTTTTGACTTTTTTGCTGGGAAGTACTGGTATAAAACACAACTTGGAACTAGCTTAGTTGAATGTGTAAGCCAAGTTAGTCAACAGCTTGATTTGATTCAAAATCTACCAGAAACTGTTCTTTCTGAGTTGTATTTCACAGCAAGAATGAGCAACATTACACCTACCCATTCAAATGTTTCTGTTCTTAAATTCCTGGAAGGCTCTCTATGCTCATCTCTTTAAATATAACATAATTACAAAGATCATTTGCCTTTAACTTAGAGCAGGGGTGTCAAACTCATTTTCACCAGGGGCCACATCAACCTTGCAGTTGCCTTCAAAGGGTCGAATGTAATTTTAGGACTGTATAAACATAAGTAAGTATTCCTTAACTGTTAAGGTGTTGCAATTACATTCGGCCCTTTGAAGGCAACCACAAGGCTGATGTGGCGCCTGGTAAAAATAAGTTTGACACCCCTACTTAGAGAGTTTCAACTTGATAGTTGGGATCTTGTGCTGGTACCTTCCCTTTGCCCCTCACAGCCACCCTCACTCTTCTAAAACCTGGGATGCTGACACATGCAGGAGCCCTGGGAGCTACTTTGCTCTCTGGCTTACAGTGAGGCAGCCACTGGCACACAGAAGAGCAGCAACAGACTCAAAGGGAGGGAGGAAAGCAGGGTCAGGCACCTATGTCCTTCTCTGCTTCCAAATGGATCACCCCAGGTTGGCTGCATTTTTCTCGCAGAGGCCACGTCTTGCCACACAGCTCTCTGTGTCTACAGTTTCGGTAGCCCAGGAACAGTAATGGCTCTGTGATGTGATGACCCAGGTTCATCACTCTTCTTTTCCTTTACCTAACTAAGTTGATTGTACATATTTGCAAAAATACCCCCTTTTAACTCTCCTTATGTATTACTTAGCCCTGATCTCCATGATACCCCTTGTCTGCTCCAAAGTGACTATAGCAGCATTCCCTAAGAAATCCTTGACATTTTTCTGAAGTTTCAATGTTTAATTAGTTTGAAAAAGTGGGTTAAGCAAAATTAAATGGGGTTCTTACTTTAGAATCACATGTATTTTTGATGTAAAAATGTTCGTTGAAAATCTCCAAGAGGAGGAAATTATAAGCAACATCTTCCACATTTTATTTTCCCTACAGAGTGGCTTCTTAGACTACAAGGACAGGATGTAAGCAGGGTTGCGGTAGAGTGATAAATGAAGTGTTGATGCAGAAAGCTTCACAGGGAGTGGAAGCAGTCAGGTGGCCATAGGCTCTTGTTCTGTATCCGCAGGAGTGCCTCAAATAGGACACTGTGAAGGTGTCGGGGGAGGCAGGGCTCTGCTTGCCAGCATGGCAAGTAATCTCTAGTTGCTGCATTTAGCTAATTGGTATTTCTTCTGCCTGCTCCCTAGAGTTTCTGCTACTGGCTGTCACTTCTCATCATGTCTCTCAAGATTATTCATTGCTTTCTTCTCTTTTCTGGCCGCATGACATTTGCAATGAGACTAGCTAGTTGTCTTTCTGAATGAAACTAGCATGTGGGTATTTCAAAATATCCTTTTTCCAGGGCTTCTGGGCTTAGGTGCCAATGAAAACTGAGTTTTGTTGTAATTATTCATCAAAAAAATAATACTTTTCCTTTCAGCCATTAAATGATCTCAAATACACTATGGACTATTTTTATTGTTTTAGAATATTAGCATTTTTGCTTGCTTTCATATTCGTTATTTTTTTGAAAAGTGAATAATGCCAAATATCTGAAACTCAGATAAGCACCCAAATGTAAATATTTTTTTAAAATTTTGCTCATTCTGTTTGACTCAGTTCAGTTCATTTTAATAATATTCAGCTGTCTTTTGAAATATATTAGCACTCTAATTCATTTTGAATAACACCAACTGCTCTCTGCATTCAGTGGTGTATTTTACGATTCTTAGACGGACACATCTGTTTACAAAGGACATAGAATCTTAGAGCCTGAAACCTAAGCAGTGACCCCACTCCTCCTGGACTTTTTTCCCCCATGACCCTTAATTCCCATAGCCTCGGAGTCCTAACTTCAAAAATCTGGATTCAATCTATGCATATAATATAGAACCAGTCTTAAACTAAAATACTAATGATTTAGCTGCAAGACAGGCTTACCCCTGATCCCTCACTCATCCTGAACACCAGTTGTTATCCTTTCATTCTTGCCTCATTCCTCCTGATGCTACAGAGAGATCTGAATATGACAACTCAGATCTGGGAAGAAGTAGGGAGTGGCTGTAGGAGGAGTTTGCTGAGGCAATTAGGACAGTCTAGGGCAGGACTGGCTGAGAAGCTGAATGCCTCCAGAGTCAATGGAAATAAAAAGAGGGCTGGCTCTCTGGCTCAGGGAGAGCTCTATGGCTCCTGAGCTGGTTTGCTCTCAGACTTACTGGCTCTTCTTTGAGAATGCCTGGATGATCTTGCTGCAGCTGTCTGCGTTTCCCAATGGATGGTATTTCATATGGGAAAAAACTCCGAGCACAGCCTAGGATAGGATCAGGCTGGCCTGGTAGAGGGTAGCAGGGTTATTCTTTGGGTGCTCTAGAGGAAACAGCTCTGAGGCAGAAGCCTGCCATTCTTCCAAAATCGTGTAGTTTGTATATAATGCTGTTTTTAGTTTGTAAACTAACTCTATAGAAACAAGATAAAAACAGGGAACAAGATAGAATTCAGGTGCTAGAGTTTAGCCTCAATTGATAGCCTTAAGTGATCAAAGTTGTGACTGGATAAGCTTAAGTAACTGCTTTTGAATAAAGACTCCTTTTTTTTTAAAATCACCAAAACTTTGCCTTGGAATTTTTGCCTAGAGGGTGGTGGTGGGCAGCAGGACCCCAAGTATTGTTCGGTTATACTGAGAGGCTGCCTGCCTCCTCTTCTGATGGCGATGACTCCACTCCACAGAGGAGCACATGGCAGTGTCTGGTCTTGGTGCTATGTCTGGTAGTGTATAGTGGAAAATGTGAGGGCTCCAGGTCCAACTGCTTGGATCCAAGTCGCTGGTCCCCCAATTGCTAGATTTCTGTGCCCTAGTTTTCTCATTTGTCTAATGGAGCCAATAATAATTTGTGCCTCGTAGGTTTGCCATGAAGCATAAACCGACATCAATAATGGCTCAATAAGTGTTATTATCTTAGGTCCTTTGAGACCAGAGTCCTATATTTTCAGTCTAGTTATAGAAGTCTGAGTTTCCGCAGAAAACAGAATCCCACTTACAATATTCAAGAGATTTTAATTAAGTTTGACTTAGAGAGGAGCAGGCACAGTCAAGGAGAATCAGGGAAGATGATTGAGGCACCTGGACACTAACAACAGAGGTAAGCCATTACCACCTCATCTTGAAACACTGGGACCTAGTGAGAACTTAACGAGCTGTGGAGGACAGCGTGAGGAGCTGGGGCTGTATTTAGGGAAGGACTGATTCATTGCCAGCCACATGGCCCACACAGCACAGGAAAGAAATCCTCTACTTTTCTCTTTCCCCCAACTCCAGTCGCTACTGGTGCTTCCCAAGGGAAGCCAGCTGGCGTAGCAGTGGACCTCTTAATGGCAGACAGGCCACAAAGGGTGGAAAATGGATCTAAGGATAGGCCAAGCAGAAAATAACCAAGAAGCTAGACCTTAAGGAGTTTTTCTTCTAATCCACATCCCTAGATTAGAGCTATAGCTTCCCCATTGGCGGAAACTACCTCTTCTACCTCTTCTGACTCTGTGTCTGCTCCAGAACTACGGCCTAGAACTGCAGATCCCAACTGTCCTCTTTAGGTTTCCCCTAGGCCGGCTTTACTCTTGACCCTTGAAGACTTGGTTCTGAGAGAGATTTTTCAGTAGGCTGTTTTCACATGACTGTTATTTTTGACAATCTTAATAGTCAATATCTACACAAATGATTAGGTTAGTTATAAAATGATCCAAATTGACTAACAGATTGACCTTTTATTCCTGTTGGTTTTGGTTATATGTGCAAGGACATAGTGTGGCAGGGGTACTACAAAGGGTAAATATATATACTGAGAAATAAACAGTTGACAATTCTCTATGAGTCTTTTGCATTTTTGTACATCTTAAAAGTAAAGGCCTTGATTTTCCATTGTTGCAGATACTTTCAAGGATGCATGTATAGGAAGCAGCCTTGGAAGATATAGTTTTTCTCCAAAGCAGATGAAAGGTTTGCTTACTGCCCATTATAAAAGGTTGTTGATTCCTGGGTTCCATTTCCTGACCTGGAACTCAGCCCACTGTGTGTGGGAGTGTCACTGTGGGAATAACATCACCCTGGGGAATTGGAGCTTAGGGAACAGCATAGAAATGCCAATTATCTAGCTGTAGTTTCTGGCTATGGGTAATGAATCATGCTACATTTTTAACCTGGAAGACAAGTATCCCTACTGTCAATTATACTGTGGTGGACTAATTTGTTAGGTTGCAAGAAAGGTAAAATTTCAAACCTTCCACAGTTCTTGATCTGTATTTCTAATTAATTTAACCATGTAGACTCCTTTAGATAATGACTTGTGTCAACTGGGGGCTCTATTTTAAGAGAATTTGTTGGCTATTTCCAACTTTTTATTTTTAATTATTACATGTATTTTATTGATTATGCTATTCCAGTTGTCCCATTTATCCCTCTCTGCCCTGCACCACCACTTCCACCAGCATTACCCCTCCTTAGTTCATGTCCATGGGTCATACATATAAGTTCTTCAGCTTCTCCATTTCCCATACTTTTCTTAACCTCCCCCTGTCTATTTTGTGCCTACCAATTATGTGTTCTTATTCCCTGTACCTTTCCCCCCATTCTCCCCCCCCCACTTCCCACTGATAACCCTCCATGTGATCGCCACTTCCGTGATTATGTTCCTGTTCTAGTTTACTTGCTTTTTGTTTTTATTTCTTAGTTCCAGTTGTTGATAGTTATGAGTTTGTTGTCATTTCATTGTTCATATTTTTTATCTTCTTTTTCTTAGATACGTCCCTTTTAACATTTTATATAATAAGGGCTTGGTGATGATGAACTCCCTCAACTTGACCTTATCTGGGAAGCACTTTATCTGCCCTTCCAGTATAAATGATAGCATGGCTGCATAGAGTAATCTTGGATGTAGGTCCTTGCCTTTCATGACTTGGGATACTTCTTTCCAGCCCCTTCTTGCCTGCAAGGTTTCTTTTGAGAAATCAGTTGACGGTCTTATGGGAACTCCTTTGTAGGTAATTGTCTCCTTTTCTCTTGCTGCTTTTAAGATTCTATCCTTATCTTTCATCTTGGATAATGTAATTATGATGTGTCTTTTTGTGTTCCTTTTTGGGTCTAGTTTCTTTGGGACTCTATGAGCTTCCTAGACTTCCTGGAAGTCTATTTCCTTCACCAGAATGGGGAAGTTTTCCTTCATTATTTGTTCAAATAAGTTTTCAATTTCTTGCTCTTCCTCTTTAACTTCTGGTATCCCTATGATTTGGATGTTGGAATATTTAAAGTTGTTCAGGGGTTCCTAAGTCTCTCCTCATTTTTTTTTGAATTCTTGTTCCTTCATTTTGTTCTGGTTGAATGTTTATTTCTTCCTTTTGTTCCAAACCATTGATTTGAGCCCTAGTTTCCTTCCTTTCAATGTTTCCCTGTATATTTCCCTTTATTTCACTTTGCATAGCCTTCACATCTTCTGCTATTTGCATCCATACTCCATCATTCAGTGAGCATCCTGATTACCAGTGTTTTGAGTCTGCATCTGACAGATTATCTATCTCCTTGTTGCTTAGTTCTTTTTCTGGAGCTGTGGTCTATTCTTTCATTTGGACCATATTTCTTTGTCTTGACATGCCTATTACATTGTAAGGGGTGGAGACTTAAGTATTCACCATGGCAGGACAACCCACTTTGCTGCTTTGTGGTACTATATATGGGGGAGGGGCCAGAGAGGAAACAATGCCTCCTCCTCCTCAGCTCTCATTCTGCTTTCAGTCACTTTCCCCACTACCCACAAGCAAATTGGGCCCTTCTGGTGCTGATTCCCAGGTAGATGGGTTTATGTACATTCTAGGATCCTATGGGTCTCTCCAACAAATTCTCCTGTGAGGCTGAGAGTTTCTCCCACTGCAAACCTCACAGGTTTTTACAGCCAGAGGTTTTGAGGCTTTTGTTTCCCATGCTGGAACCCTGTGTTACCATCTGTCTTGCTCCCTAGTTGTTTCTCCCAGCTTATCCGCACACAGATGTGGGACTACCCAGTCTGCCAGGCTCTTCTGCCTTGCCTGCCTGATCTGTCACCTTGCTGTGTGTCCTCTCCACCCTGGCTCCCCTTCTCTGCCCCTTCTACCAGTCTGGGTGAATGTTTCTTCTTTAACTCCTTGGTTATTGGACTTCCATACAGTTCTCTTTTCTGGAAGTTCTGGTTGTTTCTTGTTTTTATATTTTTCTTGTTATCCTTCTTTTGTTTGTGTCAGGAAGCAAAGCATATCTACCTATACCTCCATCTTGGCTGGAAGTTATTTCCAACTTTTTATAATCAGTGCCTTCTTTTAGACATAAATTCAAATTTTAAAATAATATAAAATATTTTTGCTTAAATGGTATAAAAGCCCATTTGAAATCTAGAAATTGTTTTGTCACTGAGAAACAATACATCAGCTTTATGCAGAGCATTTCTGATAGGTTAAGGAAGAGTCATCCTACCCTAAAACACATACATACACACATATGCACACACACACACACACACAAGGACATACACCACTTAAACACACACACAAATATAGTCTATAAGTCTAGATTATGTTCTGAATTTAGTTATTTAATGATACAAAATCTTTTAAAAATAAGGTGACCTCAAAGGGTAGCAGCAGATGTGGCATACCTCAGCAAAATCTCCTTAGCTAAGAGATGTGTAATAAGAAACACAAGGTATTACTGGCATATTCATGCAAAGAATGGTGTCATTGGATCCAGAAAACTCAATTCTTACTCTGTTATCACTCTATAATTCATATCACCAGTTTAGAACCACTTGTAACAACAACCAATGCTCTGTATTCTAAGGAAATACTTATAAGACAGGGCTTTCTGTATCTTGAACCACAGTTGGATTCAGCAAAGCTGCATCCTGATTATAGGGTAGTGAGTTGTGTGGGTGTGGCAAGGAGGGGACCCACTTAGCTTTAGCTTTCCAGATAAACTTTTTCTCCCACAGATGCCCTTATGTGAGGAAATTAGCCAAGAGACAAGACTTAGAGTGTTTCAGGTAAGTCCCCAGTTACCCTAAAACCTAAACAAACAGTGGAAATTCTGAAATTTATGATTCATCCATTTGTAGTTAGCATTGTCTGCAGGTTATATTCTTTTTATAAAATTGTCATAAATGTTTTCATCTCCAAAAAATAGGCTAATAACTTTATACATGGGAGAGGGCCTGTAGTAGCATGAGAGAACTGTATACCTGTAGTAGAAGTAAAGGAAATTATAAAGATGTGAATGTACAAATGAAGAAGAGAAATGACAGTATACAGAAGATTTTAACCATCTTTGATCAAAATGGTGAAATCTTCCCCATTGTCCCTGGAAAGACCCTTGTCAAGAAAGCAGCATGAACATAATGAAAACAACAAAACCTTTGGATCTGGAGTTAGGTGTTGCAGGCCTCTAATCCTAGCTTCCTTTCTATTAGTTCTGTGAACTTACATAAGATACTTAATCTATCTGGACTCTAATTTCCTCATCCATAAACAAAGAGATCGTTTTTTTTTAAAATACCTGCTACAAAAGATTACAAAAAAACATAAAATAACATAACATGACAGCACCCGGAACAGAATCAGCATTCTCTCAATGTCAGCTGATGTCATTATTTTTTATCATCATTAACTATTACTCTATATTGTACAGAAAACAATCACTGGATATCACTTTCCCAAATTAAATCATATTTAAGTGATGTGGTTAATTACATAAGTAGATTCTTTACACCTGGATGTTAATTCTCAAATAGAGTGAAGCAATCATGAAGGAAGTTTCTCAGTATGCATATGAATATTGAAGAGGAGAGGGACATGTATGTATTTTCAAAAAGGATGTTTAATATACCTATTGGTTTTACTACACAAACTACAGAAATTAAACTATGGCAAAATTATCTTGCAGACTGACAGTCTGAAGAAGATAAAGGGACTGCAGAAACAGCATGAACTAAAACTGTTATCTTAAAACTGGAAACCAGAAGTCCCTCATTCCTACTATCTTGATAAAGATATGTAATTTCTTCATTTGTCTGTGTTAAATTTCCTCCTTCAACACAAACAACTAGTTCAGGTTATCCACTCATCAAACTTAAAGGAACACATACATTTATTAGTTTATTACATTATTTATAATTTCCAGATGGAGAGGTTACCTCCAGACCTAACTTTCCTGGGAAATTCTGGCCCATGTCTTCCCATATGGACCCATTTCCCAGCCTACTTCATGTAAATAGTCCAGGCTGGACAAAAGGGCTGTAATTTATTTCTTCCCACAAATAGCCTTGAGAGACTCTAGAGTTAATGGATGACCATCGCTATAGATGTGAGAAATGATGGCTGATTTCTAAGCCAGACTCTTGTAGCTGACTCACAAGTTGTAGTCCATTTAGAGTCTCAGTGAGGGGTTTCTTGGGAGAGAAGTTTCTGTTTGTTCTTCTTTATATAGTCTAAATGTCAGCATTCATAAAACAGATGTCTTCAAATCAGTGCCAGTTAGTTTAAACACAGATATGAAATTAGTCATTTGTAAAGCAGATTCACATATTTCTCTGATGGGCTGCAAGACTCTGATTTCGAGTACTAATTCATGTTTTTATACATTTCTAGTGGCTCTTGAAACAGCTTTTTAGCCAAGCATCAGGGACTATTTTTGGCTCATTGGACTGTTAATTCTAAGTACAAAACAAACTCCTATGAGAGAATGGATAAAGAATTTGTCCTTGAAGTTACACAAAGCAGAAAAAATTCCCTCCAGGAAATTAATACTCTAATTATAAACTTTCTGGTTGAGAAAGTCTTGAAAAGCTTAGTCTCATCTATGAAGTCAAAAGTCTTTGGTTTGGCTTCATTTAATTTTTCCCATTCAGAACATATGGGAATATTCCTGAAACATAAGAGCAGCTGGTCCTTTCAAAAAAAGAACAACTTTTTTCTTTCTGAAGCTACTTACACTGTAGGAAAAGGAATCCACACTGCTGGTAGGACAGCTGCTCTTATTTGTGAAGGAGATGGCAACGGCCAAGGCAACATGTTTTCCTGCTTAAATTACAGTTTTGGTAAAGAGAGATTAATCATTGTTTATATATTGGCTTATAATAATATCAGTTCCCTTCTTTTAACGTAGCCCATTTAGAAAGTTTCCAAATATTGGAAGCATTATCACACAGCCCAAAAGTTTCATATTTTGACTGACTTTCTCAGTTTACATTTGAATAACTGACATCTTATAGTAGATACAATTTTTCTGGATGTTTCTACACTGTACTTTCTTCCAATACTTCCCATTGTACGTTTAATATGTTAAGAAATGTTGATGATGAAGGAAAAAGAGGCAATTAAATAAATCAAAAAAGTATGTTCAAAGTTTAAGCAATAGTCTAGATCATATATGCCCCCAGTAGCAAAGTAGAATTTAATACTCTGGTCTGTGCTTTCTTGGTGCAGTGAACATGAACTGTAGCAAATATTAAATATTCTCTTGACAACTCAGCTTTCTGGCACAAAGGTGACAAATTTTCCTATGGAAAATTTTCATGATTATAAAATGAATCTAGGGAGTTCCTGCCAAGATGGAGGCATAGGTAGAAACCCTTCACTTCCTCATATAACCAAAAGGAGGATAACAACCAATCTGAAATCAATAAACAACCAGAAAATCAAACTGCATGGAACTCTGACAACCAAGGAATTAAAAAATCAACAAGAAGAACCAGGCCAGTACGAATCTACAGTGAGGCCATGAGGGCAGGCCAGCTGAGAAAAACCACAGAGAGGCAATGGACCTCTGTGGGTTGGGCTGACTGAAGGTGAAACAACAGAGTGAAACTTTAGAAAAAGAGCTAAGTGATGAGGAGATAGCCAACCTATCTGATGGAGAATTTAAAGCCCTTGTAATCAAAATGCTCACAGAACTGATTGAGCTTGGTTGAAAAATGAAAGAACAAATGAAAGATACCCAAAATGAAATAAGGCAAAATATTCAGGAAACCAACAGTGACAGGAAGGAAACCAGGACTCAAAGCAATGATTTGGGTAATGAAAAATAAACATTCAACTGGAACAGAATGAAGAAACAAGAGTCTAAAAAAGTGAAGAGAGACTTACAAATCTCTGGGACAACCTGAAACATTCCAGTATCTGAATTATAGGGGTGCCAGAAGGAGAAGAACAACAGCAAGAAATTGAAAACTTATTTGAACAAATAATGAAGGAAAACTTCCCCAACCTGGTAAAGGAAAGACTTCCAGGAAGTTCAGGAAGCCCAAAGAGTCCCAAAGAAGTAGGACCCAAAGGGCAACACACCGAGGCACATCATCATTAAGATACACAAGATTAAAGACAAGGACAGAATCTTAAAAGCATCAAGAGAAAAGGGGACAGTTACCTGCAAAGAGTTCCCATAAGACTATGAGCTGATTTCTCAAAAGAGACTCTACCAGCAAGAAGGGGCTGGAAAGAAGTATTCCAAGTCATGAAAGACAAGGACCTACATCCAAGATTGCTCTATCCAGCAAAGCTTTCATTTATACTGAAAGGGCAGATAAAGTGCTTCCCAGATAAGGTCAAGTTGAAGGAGTTCATCATCACCAAGCCCTTATTATGTGAAATGTTTAAAGGACGTATCTAAGAAAAAGAAGATAAAAAATATGAACAATGAAATGACAACAAACTCAGAATTATCAACAAATGAACCTAAAAGAAAAGAAAAACAACAAAAACAAAAACTAAGCAAACTAGAACAGGAACAGAATCAGAGAAATGGACATCAAATGGAGGAATTTCAGGGGGGAAGGGGAAGGGAGGAATAGGAGGAAAAAGGTACAGGGAAGAAGAAGCATAATTGGAAGGCATAAAATAGATGGGAAGAGATAAAAAAATGGTATTGGAAACAGAGGACTCAAAGAACTTATATGTATAGCCCATGGACATGAACTAAGTGGCGGGGAGGATGCTGGACAGTTTAGGAGACAGGGTGAAGGTGGCATAAAGGGTGAAACATTGGGAAAACTGTAATAGCATAATCAATAAAAATACTTTAAAAATAAGATAAAATGAATATATACAAATATTTCCACACCCTTTTGGGGGAAGAAATATAAACTTCTTAGAGTTGAGTAAAAGTTAAAAGGAAAATTGTTTCCCAGAATTTAAAAACATGCATTATAACAGAGGCTTGATGAATATATTTTATTAAGAAAATAGTTAAAGATTCAAAAATAAAGAATATAAGTGGCAAGTCCCCATCTCTGGCAAGACCAGAGCAACTGCATTTCTGTGTCACCACTTAATTGATATGATCTGTAGGGAATCAAATTGTGGCTACTGATCAGTGAATTCCTGGATCACATTTCCTAGTTATTGGTTTAGCGACAAAATTGGGACTATTTTTTTTGTAGAGCTACTTAATTCATGCTACTTTGAGAGAAAAATAACTACTTTGAGCTCCTACTATATGCCAGATATGGAGCTCTATGCTTTGCAGACATGATTGACTAATCCTTGCATTATGCATATGGTGTTGGTGAAATTATTCCACCTTACAGAAGAGCAAATGAGCTTAGATAATTTTATATTGTCTCTTATTTATCTTAAAATTCTTTAGCATGGGCAATGTGACATATGCCTCTGATACAGTGTACTGTATTGCCTAGAGTGGTTAGTAACACCTGAAGTACCTAACTGGGAAAACCGTCTGGGGTTAGCACCCTGAAAGACTAATCAAAAGCCACAATCCAGAGTTTGATACTTTAAATTCTTAATTTACCTTGAAACAAATCAGAGTTTTTGTTAAGTAGCACAATGGAGGATATTCACATTTACCAAAGAAGTGCAAGTGATCAAATAGGTTTGGGTCAGTTCATGAGACTGGTTACATAACTTGCTCAAAATGATGTAACTGGGATTTGAACCCAAATTTTTCTGATTCAGAGACCCTTCCTTTGAAACACTATAATCTCTCTGGCCTTATCTTCCAACATAAAACACAGTATTTACTTAGTTGAACCCTTGATTTTTGAGGGAATGATATACAGAAAAAGTAAGGAGACAAGGAAAAAGACAAGAATACTCCTGTCTTCTTGTCTGTCACACAAATGACCTCACCACAAAATTCTTAACTTGGCAAATTAAGGTCCTAGCCTGTTCTCTATTCTCCCACATTTAGTATTTATATTAGTTTGCTAGGACTTTCACAACAAAATGCACAGACTGAGTGGTCTAAACAAGAGAACTGTATTTTCTCACAGCTCTGAAGACTGGAAGTCTAAGGTCAAAGTGTCAGCAAGATTGATTTCTCCTGAGACCTCTGTCCTTAGCTTGCAAATGGCAGCCTTTTTGCTGTGTGCACACAAGACATTTTCTCTGTGCACTGCTGTTCATCTTCCCCTGGTGTCTCTTGCTTGTCCTAATCTCTTTTTATAGGGACAGCAGTCAGATTGCATTAGAGCCCACCATAGTGGCTGAATTTTAACTCACCTCTTTAAAGACCCTATCTCCAAACAGTCACATTCTGGGGTACTAAGAGTTAGAGCTTCAATATCTGAATTGGGCTGGGGGTACACAATTCCATCTGTCATAGCATCTTATAAATCTCTGCATCCAGGAGGTTCTGCTATCCTTTCCCCTTCATTGTCATTTTTGTTCCCTTGGTTTAGGTTTTCCATGTCCTATCTGTCCAGTATAAGTCTTCCACATCTTGTCTCACACACATCCAAATTGTTCTTTACACCAGTGCCCCACTGACAATTCTTGATCAAGCCTTTAAAAAAATGAACCCCAAATATATATAATTCTTGGTTTAACAGGATGATAAATGTGAGTTTCTCTTCAACTCTAAAGGTTAAGAATCACTGGAGAAGGAAACCCACACCAAGGTCCCAAATAAAGCTGCTAAACCACTTATAAGAATTTTCTGAGACAGTAAAATGTATTCTTAAAAAATTAGAGATTACTTGTTTCTAGTTACAGAAAGGCTGAAGTTATTTTGCAGTTTGGAGAGTGCAGTGGAGCAACCCCACCTCCCAGGGGGAGCTCTTTCCTGCCTCCCAAGCCAATTGGGAAGTGCTTTAAAGCAGTCACATAGCTAAACAGGTGTTTAGGAGTTTAGGGAGCTTAAAGACTAGTATGAGGTGCTGAAGTTAGATCAGCTCCAGACAGAAGAGGAGAGAGGGAGAAAGAATGTGTGTGTGTGCACATGCATGTGTGTGTATGTGTGTGTTACAGGGAGAAAGAGGAAGAGAGACAGAATGTTTGAATGAGCTAGAGAGAGACTATTCTAGGGATGACATACATATTTCACTTTATTATGGGGGTGAAAGGGCATTACATATGGACCAAAGAGAGGGAGCTGGCCTGGAGACATCTTGAAAGTGTTTCCACCCAAAAGGACTAAAGTAACTCTGCAGAGAGACGGAGTTGCAGGAATCAGAAGGGCTGATGAAGAGCATAGCAAGTTGCCTGCTGAAGGAAAAGAGAGGTACTCATGGGGTAGGAACTGCAGCTGCGGCAGCTCTGAAAGGGTAAATCTCCAAGAAAACCTCAAGAGTACCTGATGAGAACAAGAGTCCATCTGCATGGCCCCAGAGGGCCCCAAAGCCAGCTCACAAGTGTACTGTACTAACAACACCCCACCGTTAATCTACTCCAATTCCTGTGTATGAAGAGGAGAAGGAAGAGAAGAACAAGGACAGAGTGGAAAAGAACTTCTGCCCTCTAGTATCCTATAAGGAAGAAGACCCAATCTAGGGATGAGAAAAAACATTCACCTCAAATGAAAGTCATTTTTATTAATGCAAGGACTTGGCATTTTAACTTCTAAAATTATACTGTACTTGTCCTTAAGAGTCCAGAAAATCAATGAGACCTGTACAAAATTTCACCTAGTAGTAAGAAGTAAACCAGCCCACAGAGTGGTTAAAAAGTGAAAGAATAAAGTTTCTTTCCAGTGCATCCCACCAAACTGAACACAATCCAATAGTCTTATTATTTTAAAGGTGTATGACAGGCCTAAATATAAACTCTAATATTTCCTTCTCAGTGAGCCTTAGAGCAAAGTGCATTGCCCCACTGACTATGTGGTTGTTTTTCTAGGCTGGCTGATCCACTACTGCCCAGTTTAAAATCCTATGTGCATTCCCACTGCTGTGGTTGAAATCTAACTTTTTGATAGGAGCACACCAGATCTGCATGCATGCTTTTCTGGCCTCCTCTGCCTACCTACTGGCACTTGAGATCTACCAAAACACATGCAGTTCCTTGCACAGACATTGAAGGCATCCTTTAGCACTTCTGCCCATTCCATTCCATTGAATTTGTCTTCCTTTTCCTATTTCATACTCAATTATTATTTCTGTTTAAAACTTCTATTATTTCATTCAGATGTTACTTTCGCCAGCCTCTCCACTTGTCCTTTTTCAGAATGGCATATACAGATGCTCCTATATTTACAATGGGGTTACGTCCTGCTAGCCCATTGTAAGTTGAAAATAGTTTAAGTCAAAAATTCATTTAATACACCTAATCTACTGAACCTCATAGCTTAGCCGAGCCTGTCTTAGCATGTTCAGAACACTTATTAGCCAACAATTGAGTAATTATATTAAGTTTTCCTTAAGAGTAACTACCTTCCTCTTTTTCTCACCATGGTCAGGAGACACAGATTTATGTTTTGTACATATGACAGGATGTGAAAACACAAAACAATTTTAGAAAACTACTGGCAACATAGTACACCGTGTTAGTTGTTTATTCTCATGATCCCGTGGCTGATGAGCTGTAGCTCACTGCTGCTGATGAGCATCACAAGAGAGTAGTGTGCCCTATATTGCTAGTCCAGAAAAGATCAAAATTCAAAATACAAATTATGATTTCTACTGAATGCATATTGCTTTCTCAACACTGTTAAGTTGAAAAATGGTAAGTTGAACCATCATAAGTTGGGGACCACCTGTAATCATTTCTGCTTCTACTACAACTTCGACTACAAAGTCCTTCAGCTTCTATTATAAAGATAAGCAGTAAGGATATTTGACTGGCCTGTTTGTTTTTGCTATTTTACCATTTTTCAAGAGACTGAACAAAGTATTAATGTTGTTGTGGAACTCAATACAAGAATGAATATTGCTCTGAGCTGGTCTAACAGAATTTGATCATGGAACTATACCAAAGAATTGTTCATATGATATAAAAGTTCCAATAAAACTGCCTCTGAACTCCTAAATCTAGGCATGTTATAACTACCATAACTAAACTTTACAAGAGATTTTTTTCCTTGATCTTTGTTTCAGTTAATCTTTTTAACTTATGAGTAAAAAAATAAATAAGGCTCCTTTTGACACTGAATTGTCAGTTCCTTTTAAAACAAACTTTACCCAGCAAGAGAGCATTGAGGACAAAAGTGTGTTTTGAGACACACTGTCTGTGGGATGGTTTATTTTAAGCCACAATATTATGATATTAGCACATTGTTATTCACAGAGACATTGATTAATAAGCTTTTGCTTCTGGCAGCATCAAAGCACCAGCCTACCCATTTCCTCCTACCCTTTTTCTCAGCCTCATTTTGCATGAGAGTTTATGATAGATCGCATATTACAAAGACCAAAAGCAGTGTCACTTCAGTCTGCATAAAGTTGTATTGAGCACAGAGGCCTCTGTTGCTCAGTGAATGGAAAACATGTCACTTCAAAACATTTGTAGATTGTTTTAGCAATTTATCTGTCATTATTAGAAGCTCTACAGTGATAAAATTGAAAAGAATGATGAACTTTTTTAAAATTCTCACCTCAGGACATGCTTATTGATTTTAGAGAGAGAGGGGAAGAAAGGGAGAGAGAGAGGGAGAGAAACATTAATGTGAGAGAGAAATATCCATTGGTTGCCTCTTGTACATACCCCAACTAAGGACCAAACCTGCAACCTAGGCACATGCCCTGATTCGTAAATCGAGCCTGCACAGTACGAGCAGCTGTGTGCAATTTCTCTTTCTTTTTTTTTCCTGTAAGGACACCAGTCATATTGTATTAGGGGCACATCCTGCTCCAGTATGACTTCATCTTCACTATGCATCTGCAAGGACCCTACTTCCAAATAAAATCATATTCCTAGGAGTTAGAACAAACATGAATTTTGGTGGGACATTATTCAACCCATTACAACAAAGTTTCCAATCCTATTAACATTTACCCAATAAAATGGTAAGCAAACACAAGCTGAAAATAAAAATCTATATACATTAGGATCCCAGTTTAAAAATATACACACTAGGAGGTACAGAGGGGAAAATATACCAAATAAAAGCATCATCGGTCTTAGAGTTTTTATTTATATTTTACAATAAACACTTGATACCATTCTAATAATTTAAAATGCAGTAATAACAATAGCATCTGAAAAGAAGTAGAAATATTTTTCCAAATTTATGAAGTTTATTTGTATTATGTGGTCCCAAAAACTATGTCAGCCATTGTGTACTCAGGCCAGGGCTGCATTCTGGGACAGGGTTTTTACTTCAGTGTCCACCTTTGCTACTCTGCATCCTCCCAATACCATGTTTTGGTCCCATGTCCTCCCTCCCATGCTGTTTTCTCAGCTATTCAAAGAACAACAACTTGTTGCTGTGTGACTTCAGTATGTTATCTAACAGGACTCTTGAGATGTGGCTCAAACAATCAAATAGATACATTTTGAAATATAAAAGTCTCCTTCTAGTACTCTCCAAAGTGGAATGCACTCCAGGTGTTTTACAAGATAACCCACTTAAAGTGTGATGACAATACAAAAACTTTTCCTAATATTTAGACAATGATATTTAATACATGGATTAGCACTCTTACCTCACTAAGTTTATATTCAGCTGTGCAAAATTCAGGTATACTATTAAGCATTCTCTTATTAGATAAAAGAATAGGACAATTACAGGACAGCAGAGTGGACAGTGGGACCTGTATTTGTTTCCTAGAGATGTCATAACAAAATTACCACAAAATTGATGGCTTTAAACAACAGAAAATGATTCTTTCCCAGTTTTGGACTACAAAGTCAAGAAGTCAGCAATGCCATGTGCCCTGAAACAACTGTAAAGGAGAATCCTTCCTTGCCACTTTCACCTTCTGAGAGCTACTGGCAATTCCTGACATTCCTTGGCTTGTAGACACATCACTCCAATCTTTGCTTCTATGTCTGTTACCCACAGCCTTCTTCCCTGTGTTTCTCTCTGTGTTTTCTTCTTTTCTGTCATTTATTGAACACCCATCACTGGATTTAGGGCCCATGTAATCTAAGATGATCTCATCCATAGATCCTTATCTTAATAATTTATAGAAAGACCAAATAATGTTACATCTAAAGTTCCAGGTAGATATATCTTTTGGGGGTCCACTATAAGATAAATGGGGGTCCACTTATCTTAATAATTTATAGAAAGACCAAATAATGTTACATCTAAAGTTCCAGGTAGATATATCTTTTGGGGGTTCAACCCTACATTGCCCTAACGTGTTATCTTGCTTCAGAGTAATAAAATACTTTTCACTATGTGTGAGCATGGTTAGGGGCACTTGTTATCCACTCTCAACCAAGTCAATTTTCACAAATTGAAAAGTGAATTGAAATCTTCAGGCAAAAAAAAAATATATTGAACACAATAAGAATAATGTAAATCCAAGAGTAAAATAAGAAAATAGGCTGACACTTATTTCATCCTTTGTACGAGTTCTTCATCAGCCATAGCACACTGTAATGACATAAGCATACCCAACAAGTAGAGCAAAATCTTTCTAAATTATCAGAAAGTTTATTTGAAATATGAATTTACATCTATTATCATTAACAATAAATCTTATATAAATGGTATTCCTTGAGATTTTCTTTAATGATGGTATGAAGTACTCACAAACAGTAAGTCATATTTAAACTAATCACTCAGGACATGAAGACACAGTTCCATGATTTTTCAGCCATATTTAAAAGTCACCTCCATTTTATAAAATTTCATACTAGATATTCCCTTTTAAAGTTACTCACTATGAGAAAAAAATTAAAGCTACATACTGTCTAGCAAAACCTTATTCCTCTTTTCCTTGGTAAAGCTGGCTGAGGACTCCCCCAATGTGTGCATGTGCACACACACACTAGGGAAACAAAATGGCATGCTTTCCCGTGTGAGTAAACAATTTTGAAAGAGGTACTGAACACACAACTGCAGACTGGTACCAACAAGAACTGAGCCAACAACTGACACATGGTGATATGTTTTCTCTAAAGTTGGGTAAAAGTATAGATAATTCTAATACGACTTAGTATATTGCACTTGTTATATTCCATTTCAAAAATAAGATACATCAAAACTAACATTTTGTGCACCACCAAGTTAAAGATGTGTCATAAAAGATATAATGTTGATAGAAAGTGAGTTCTTTAATTTAAAAAAAAAATTAACTTTTAAAACTGAGTTTTGAAATAATTTTACAACATATTTTTGCACAAGCCCTGGCTGTTGTGGCTCAATGGATTGAGTGCTGGCCTGTGAAGCAAAGGGTCACTGATTCGATTCCCAGTCAGGGCACATGCCTGGGTTGTGCTTCCCAGTAGGGGAAGCACAAGAGGCAACCACACATTGATGTTTCTCTCCCTCTCTCTCCTTCCCTTCTCCTCTAAAAATAAATAAATAAAATCTTTAAAAAATATTTTCACACAAAATTTACATTATAACATTAATGGTTCTGAGAGCAGTACTGCCAGAGTTCAAATTCAAGCTTTATGCTTAACTTAATGTGTAACTTTGTCTCATTTAGTTCACTAATTTGTGCCTGAGCACTATAAAATGGGAACAATAATAGTGCCTACTTCTTAGACATTCCATAAGAATTTTATGAGTTAATACAGGTAAAACACACAGACAATGGCTGGCCCAGCAAAGACTAGGTAACTAGGTAAACATTCTCTATTTATGCAGAACTCCCTCTAACCCCCTGTACTCTAAGCACAATGACTACCCCAGACCCATAACGGTTGGCTGCTTCAGACATGTTGAACTCTGCATGGTGTTTACGTGTGTGTGTGTGTCTACCTCCTATGTGGGTGTCTGAAAGTCCACAGGGTAGAGACTATATGTACCTTCTTGCCTCTTGTGTCCTGCAATCATCCCAATGCCTGATGTACAATAAGTACTTTTGAGTGGACAATCCTATGCTTTTAATGTTTAAAGGTCTTGGTAAAAGTTTGAAAAATAAATGCCATTGAAATATGGCAAAATAACCTCTGGCTACTCTATAAATTCCTTGAGAAATTTTTAAAAATGTCTTATTTTTATCCTTCATGGAACATGTGCCTTGAAAAATACTCAACAAACGTTTGTTGACTGAATTAACAGAGGTATACTTCCTTAAGTTATTTATTCAAATATTTATCAAGCATGTTCTAGTCACTACAGATAAAGGAAAAACAGAAAAGAATCTGTCTTCATAGCATTTGTATCTAATAAGAGAGACAGACAATAAGCAAGAGGTATGGTAAGAAACTGAGACACAAAAGTAAACAAGGTGGAGAAAAACATGAGGGGCAGTTCTTTTTTTAGTATATTTTATTGATTATGCTTTTACAGTTGCCCAATTTCCCCCCTTTGACCCCCTCTGCCTGGCACCCCCTTCCCACCAGCAATTCCTACCTTAGTTCATGTGCGTTGGCTTCTCTATTTCCTATACTATTCTTATATCCCCCTGTCTGTTTTGTACCTACCAATTATGCTTCTTAATCTCTGAACCTTTTCTCCCATTATCCCCTTTCCCACGCCCAGCTGATAACCCTTCAAATGCTCTCCATACCTATAATTCTGTTCCTGTTCTGGTTGTTTTCTTAGTTTGTTTTTTATTTTTGTTTTTGTTTTTGTATTTTAGATTCAGTTCTTGAGAGTTGTCAGCTGGTTGTCATTTTAATGTTCATATTTTTTATATTCTTCTTTTTCTTAAATAAGTCCCTTTAACATTTCATGTAATAATGGCTTAGTGATGATGAATTGTTTACTTTTACCTTGTGGGAAAAACTTCATCTACCCTTCCATCCTAAATGATAGCTTTGCTGGATAGAGTAGTCTTGATTGCAGGTCCTTGTTTTTCATCACTTTGGATACTTCTTGCCAGTTCCTTCCTGCCTGCAAAGTTTCTTTTGAGAAATCAGCTGACCGTCTTTTGACAACTCCTTTTAGGTAACTCTCTAATTTTCTCTTGCTGCTTTTTGGATTCTTTCTTTACCTTAAACCTTTGGCATTTTAATTAGGATGTGTGGCGGTGTGGTGGTGCAGTCTTCTTCGGGTCCAACCTGTTTGGGACTCTGTGCTTCCCGGACGTGTATGTCTTTTTTGTTTGCCATATTTAAGAAGTGTTCTTTAATTATTTTCTCAAATAAGTTTTTTAATTTTTTGCTCTTCCTCTTCTCCCACTGGCACCCCTATGATTTGGGTTTTGGGATATTTAAAGTTGTCCCAGAAGTTCCTAAGATTCTCATTTTTTTTTATTCTGGTTTCTTCTTTCTTTTATGGTTGAATGTTTATTTCTTCCTTTTGCTCCAGATTGTTGATTTGAATCCTGGTTTCCTTCCCTTCACTGTTGGTTACCTGTAGATTTTTCTTTCTTTCACTTAGTGTAGACTTCATTTCTGCCTTTATTTTGTGGTCATACTCAATGAGTTCTTGAAGCATCCTGATTAGCAGTGTTTTGAACTCTGCATCTGATAGGTTGTCTATCTCCATTTTGTTTAGTTCTTTTTCTGGGGTTTTGTTTTGTTCTTTCATTTTGCCCATATTTCTTTGCCTCCTCAGTTTGGCAACCTCCCTGTGTTTGTTTCTGTGTATTAGGTAGAGATGCTTTTACTCCCTTAGTAGAATGGCCTATGTAGAAAGGGCACCTGTAAATTGTGTGGGATGGAGTCTTAGGTTTTTGCCATAGCAGGGCAACCTGCCTCACCACTTTGTGGCTCTGCATGTTGGAGGTGCTCAGAGAGGGACAATGCCATTGCCTGGCATCTGAAGGCCTGCCCGTCACCTGAAGGCCTGCCCGGCACTCTATATGCTTCCAGTCACCCCACCTACCTCCTGTATGCAAGTGGTGCCCTTCCAGCTGCTTCTGTGGTGTTGTGTATGTTGTCAGCCCATGTGGGCCTTTTAAGTGGTGAAAATCCAGCAGTTTCTTCTGCCACCCCAAACCCTACTGATTTTTACAGCCAGAGGTAATGTGGGCTTATCTTCCCAGTGCTGGAACCCTGGGCTGTACAATCTGGCCTGGAGCTAGGATTGCTCACTCCCAAGTCATATCTCCTGATTTTTATCTACCACATCTGAATGTGGGACCATCCATTCTGCTGCAACCACTGCAGCTGCCATGCCACAATGTCTCTGCACCTGTCTCTGTGACTCTGTCCCTCCTACCTGCCTGGATCAATGTGGCTTCTTCAAATCCTTTGTTGTCAGACTTCTATACAGCTCAATTTTCTGACTGTTCTGGGTATTATTTGTTTTTGAGATCTGATTGTAAGTCTTCCTATGATTGCATGAACAGGTGAAGTGTGTTTGCATTTGCCTCCATCTTGACCAGAAGCTGAGGGGCAGTTCTTGAAGGGCTTTATTTTTACAGTGGCTAAACATCCCAGTTTTCCCAGTACAACTTTAGTTTATGCCTGTTATTCCAGTATAATTATTATTAGTCCCCCTTTAATTTTCAAAGTGTCTAAATGTGGAAAATAAATGTTATGAACATTCTACTTATAGTCATTGCTCATTGCAATGAATTTACTCTGAAATGGAAAGAAATTATTGTACTTTACTGAAAATATGTGTAAGGAGCCAGCTGAAACAGAGGAAGACCAACTAGGAGACTATTGCCATAATCCATAAGAGAGACAATGGTGACTTTAATTCCAGTGGTAACAGTGGAGGTGGTGGGAAATGATCAATTTTTTATGTTACGTTTGAGGTGGAGCTAACCCAATTTACTAATGGGTTGGAAAGATATTCCACAGCAAAGAAAGAAGAGAATCAAGGTATTTGGCTGTGACACATGGATGAATACAATTGCCACTTATTAAGATGAAGAAGTCAATGAAAGGAGTAGGTTTGGGGGAGGTTTGAGATTATTTTAGGATATATTACATTAGAAGTGCCTATCACAAATCTAAGTGGTGGTATAAAGTACTCTTGAATTTATAAGCATGGAATTCATAAATGAGTCTGAGCTTAAGTTATACATCTGAGAAGAGCAGCAAGTGGAATGTGCTTCAAATCCATAAGATAGGATGAGTTTACCAAGGGAGAAAGTATCAATACAAAAAACTCATTACTGTGTCCTAAAGTACTCCAACATGAAGAAGTTAGAAAAGTGTGGGGGGAAAGCTTAAAAAGATTGAGAAGTAGTAGTCAGAGAGGGAGGATGAAAATCAGGTATGTGTAGTGTTATGAATGGCAAGTGGAAAATTATTTACAGGCTGCCGATTGGTCAGAAAAGATGAGGACTGAGAACTGACTGTTGACTTAACAACACTGAGGTCATCAGGGTATTGATAAAGACAGTGTGTTCAAAAAAGAATGGGAAGAGCGAATGTAGTTGTAGCATGCATAAACAGCTTTCAAAGATGAGACATAGCAGTAGAGAAGTACCATATGGGGGAATAAGGTCAGAAAAGGGTTATTTTGTTTCTTTTGTTTTTTAAGAGCAGAAAGCCATTCACATATAGGCATTCTGATGGGAATAATCCAGCACAGAGTAGAAATTAACAGCATAGCAGTGAGAAAAGTGTTGCTAGGCAGTGACTTTGAGTAGATTTAGTAAACAAATGAGGGGACAGCCCTAAATTGTAGTATGGAATATTAATCCAAGGTAAGGTAGCATGTATTGCTACAAATGCAGGTAAGTAGATAGGTGGGATTATGTAGAATTTTTCTTTGGATTGTTGTTTGTTTTGTTTTGTTTTGTTTTGTTTTTCAGTGAAATGAGAAGCAAAGTCAGCAGGGAGTAAGGCTAGGAGAAGAGGCACACTAGGTGTGAAGGATAGGATAAAGGATTAAATACTCATCTGTGAGAATAAAAGAGTGATAGGATGACATAATATAATACTGAATAGTATGATAGGTTGTTGTATTAATGTAAAACCACTTACTGCCCTTTGCTACTAGTTTATCTTTACTATGCTTGTCATTGCAGTGGGATTATAATTCCCATCTCACTGATGATAAGTTTGTCCAAACGTCTTTCTTTGGCCAATGAAATATGAGTGGAAGTGGCATATGCCACTTCAGAAGATCAGCTTTAAGCGACATGGTTTGATTCTACCATCATTCCTTTCTTCCACGGTGAGTATAGTAGTACCTCCAGGAAGGAGCTATTCCATTAGCTTAGTCCTAGGTAAGAGTTAAAGCTGACCCACAATGTATATTTAAAGCAAATGAGCAACAAAACTTTTTATTGCATTCACTACTAAGACTTGGAGGTTGTTTGCCATCACAGTATAACTTAACAAAATAGGTTGCTATACACAGAATTAAGGGCCCACTTTAAGTTACTATTGTGAGTATACTGTAAGACCTATCAGTCTATAATGAATTAAACATTAGAAAACAGCAATATAGAAGGAATTTCATCTTTTTAGACAGTTTGACAAATTTGGTCAATGGTGGCAGTTGTCAACTTTTTGTTTTCAGAACCCCTTTATGGCCTTAAAAAGTATTGGTGGCAAAATATTTTATGTAGATTACATCTATTCATATTTACTGTATTAGAAATAAAACAGAGATTTTTAACAAGCTGTCTGATTCAATTAAAATAATAACATCCATTATATGTTAATGCAACATATTTTTATGATAAATATTTTCCAAAACAAGAAAGATTTAGTGATAAGTAGCATTATTTCACTTTTTTTGCACATGTATTTAATGTGTGGCTAAATAGAAGACAGCTGGATTCTCATATGTTTTTTAAATTTTTTTTCTTTTTCAATCCTCACTCCAGAATATATTTTATCAATTTTAGAGAGAGAGGAAGGGAGATAAAGAGAAACTGATGTGAAAGAGAAAGATCTATTGGTTGCCTCCTATATGAACCATGACCAGGGACTGAACCCACAGCCTAAGTATGTGGTCTAAGCAGGAATCAAGCCTGCAATCCTTTGGTGTATGGGACAATGCTCCAACCAACTGAACCACATGGCCAAGTTTCATATCTGCTTCTACATTCAATCTGTTATGATATATATCATATATATATATCATATATATATCATATGATTATATATCATGTAGCCCTGGTGAAAAAACATCATAGCATAGACTGTGTAGCTCATGGGAAAATAAAAGTGAAAAAGGTAAGTAACACCTTAATCTTCAAAAAAATAATTTTTAACCCATAGATGCCCTGTAAAGTGTCTTTGGGGGCTTAAGGTATGTTAGACCTCACATTGAGCACAGCTGGTAAGGTATGAAATGAGTGTCTAAGGCAGGAGGTAGAACAAAATGATTGGAGAAGTTCAAGACACTGAGAGGCCAATAGATTGGAAATCACCAAAAATTATGACAGGGATTATATGATACAAATCTTCAAGGCACATGGGGGAGTAAAATAAAAACCGGGAAGATTCTAGGGCACAGCACAAGTGAGTAGTGACTCATAGAGTCTTCCTTTGGAGGTTGTGAAATTTGAAGAAAACCATTAAGAGGAAGTGTTCAGCTTAATAAAAATCAGGTAAACTTGTTAATACAATTCTTTATACAGCATAAAATATGATCATGCCAAAACAGATCTAGGAATTAAAATATTATTTTCATTATGTCCTTGATGTGATTTCTGCTCGTTTCTATTTAATTGATAATTATTGATTGCAATGACTCTATTACCAGAAGATCTGAAATATGCTTGCTAGCCACTGTCTTCATTTTTTTTTTGACACTCTACCTGTGGTACAACAGGCCAACAAAATATGCATTCTAATCCTTAAAGAAACAGTTAATACTTTATAAAATCTGGACATTGATTGACATATCTGGTTTTATTCTCTGCCAGCTATTAGTAGCAAAGGCCAAAAAAGAACTACAAGTCAACTGAAACTTAAACTGAGCTTATTATCTCTCTTTTTTTTCCCCCCAGACAAATGAGACCCATGCTCCCAGGAATGTGCAGCTTAGAAATCAAAACATCTTTAGCTGAGCTACAGAAATAGGGAATTGGGAATTTCAAGTAGACCTAAATGCCACACTCTAGGAAGGTTTTAAAATAAATCACATCTAAACTCCAGACCTAAAATAAAAGGCCATTACTCTTGTTCAGTTTTGGCATTTCTGAAAAGCTCTTAGGGAAGAAGAAGGAAGAAGAAGAAACCAGGACAAAAGAACAGAGTCTAGGGACTTCCTAGTTTCACCAATGAAAACATTATTTAATAGAACAGGAATGATTTGTCAAGATGGCATTCACATTCCCAGAGTAGTTAATTTTCATTTCCATCACTGAGCATGAAGAATTAAGAAGTACATGAAGCAGAGAATTATAAATGTTCCCAGTGAAAAATAAGAAATATTTGACAGTATTCGTATTATTTAACACTCAGGGAGCACCAGAAACAGGCTGGACATCGTCCAAAACAAGTGGGTAACATGCCACAGCCTTGTGAACTGCTGTGGTGAGCCAGAGACCCTATGTTTCATCAGTAATACTATCTGTCAATCAGGATTAAGTAGCAATTTAAATTCTGGCCTATGTTTGGGAATGTTTTGTCACAGTATTTCAGCAATGACATTACTGCCATAAGGCAAACTCAGCAATTGCTTGATTGATTGATTGCCTATTAAGGATATCTTCATGTTGATTTATGATACCTGCATTCTGTGTACTGGAAGAAGAGCTAAAGTCACAATTTACAAATTTACAAGCCAGTTTACCACATCTTCACTTATTCCCTACCGTCAGCATTTTGATTAATTTAAAAAATGTGTTTCTCTTATTAAAAGAAATGTCAGAAAAGAAAGCAGATGCATAAATGTTCGTGGGTAAAAAAAATCAATGGACACTTACCTTATTCAGTTCCCATTCCTCACACTCTCATCTGCACCCCAGATATGCCATGCAGTGTGGGCCCTTCTTTCCCTGGCAAAATCACGACTAGTGTTTAAGGCATTGCATGCTCCTTGTTTTTATGCAACAGGTGTCAGCAAATGTGAGAATGGTAAGGTGAAATTTAGAGGGATGAACATGGGAAAGGAAATAATGGATTTAAATATAACCATATCTAGTATCACAATCTTAACAGAAAAAAAGAGTGTAATGGTCTATGCTTAATACTTTTTCCCCAGAATTTCAGAGAATGCCAGTTGTGTCATTTCTGTGTGATCCAAGAATCATGTAAGAGGAAATAGGGGACTTTTTTTTAGTTATGCCATCTCTTTTCCCAAAGCTAACGTGTTTCAACTACATGGCTGTATGACACCTTGACTCAATCTAGACTAGCATGCCCCTTTTAAATAGTACTTCAAAAAGGGCAAACAAAAAGCCTTTCATCCATTTTGCTCTTCCAAATCTGTAACATTATTTTTTTAACGTATATTCCTAATGGCATTTTCAGTTTATCCCTCTTAACTCTCAAAAGGAAGTTTTGCAGTTAGATCGCTGACTAAAGATTTACTCTAAGAAGGTGCCTTTCTGTTTGGGTAAATGGTCAACTATTGATAATATGTTTACTCTAAACCCCATTCACATGACTGCTTTAGTAAGGGTCTAACTATGGAAATATTTTCACATGTACATAGGTTTTTCTATAATGTTTCATCCCATTTAATGTGTTTTTTCATGTGTCAAATAACTATTAATTACTGTGCATGCTCAAGGTCAATTTGTTTATTTCATTTCTGTCAACTCCAAAATGATATATAGATTTTGTTCAGACTCTGGTCATAAATGATGGTATTAAGATGATTATACTAATTCATAAACTAGTCCAACTTTTTTCAGGGATTTAGATAATACATTATGTCAATATGAGCAAAAAAAGTGATGACAAAGGAAGTAACAGTAAGAAAAGATGAGTACCGAAGACTATTACCTCAAACAGATTTTCTCATCTAGAAAAATTATCCTACCTTTAAACAAGTGAAATATTTCTAATATGGATTTTTCAATGTTGCAGTGAAGCAAGGGGACAGAGGGTGATTTAGCTATAGTCAGCCAGAATGCTTTTGTTCCTGGAAAGCTCTCAGTGACAGAAATAATGAGTTATGTGGTTTCTTGAAATTTTTTTTCAAATATTCATGACTGTTATTTCATATCATTCTTATCTCTACCCTACAATGTTGGTACAACAGATACTTCATCACATTTGATGAAAGAAATTGAGGCAAAGATTTGTCTAGAGCCATTGCTAACTTAATAAATAGCATTAAAAAATAGAACGATGAAAGGAAGAAATGTGAAAAAGAAGAAAGGAAAAAAGGAATCAAAGGAGGGAGGGAGCAAGGGAGGGAGTAAAGGAGAAAAGAAAGAAGAGAGAGCAAAAGGCATTATGAAGGCACCTGGAAATTTTCTGAAAGATAAATTCAGACATACCTTTTTTTAAGCCTAACCCAAACACTATCTTCTATCTCTCAATCAGCAGCCAACCTTCCTATCCACACATGCCCTTCCTGTCATATCACCATTACTATAGTCCCACTTTTTCTACTGCTATGCTAAAAAAAAATGTGCTAAATTTCAGGTGGTTTCTGAATGATAGTTGTTGTTCTGTAGTTTAGTTGCAATTTTGATATGGTTATGGGGGGTAGCGAGCATAGCATTTACCTACATGACCACCTTGTCCAGAAGCACTGACTCCTTACTTTCAATGTAGTCATGACACCACTAGCAATATTAAGGGGTGTCTCTTGATCTGATCACTTAAGGATGTTAACATAAGTCAGTAGAGGTAACATCTGTCAGGGACCAGCATGTCCAGTCTTTCTCTTTTCCCATAATCCTCTGGAACCTATATGCAAATATAACTCTTAACTATGTTATCAGTTCCTCCAGCAAACTCAGACATGGGTGTTTTCATGGTCAGACCCTTGCCCTTGTGCCTCATTGACTAAATAAATTGGAAAGAGTTTGAAATTGACAAACAAGGTTTCCTTGGTGAAGAGGTATTTGAATTTTTTATGCCAGAATAATAAAGGTAAATGTTAAAAGCCTTTAAATTGCTATAGCTACAACTCAGTTTAGAGTGTTCAGTTCACTGGTTTGCTTATGTGAAGAAGACATATAAACTAATTCATTTTTATTAAAACTCAGTGGGCATGCATGTTGTATTTCCTTTTAGTAAAAATAACTATAATTAATAGAAGCAATATTAGCTAGTGACAAGGCAATTAGTTTGATGGTTTTTCAATTAATAGTTGCCTTGCTGTAGAAAATTTAACTTTAATAATAACTTAACATTCTTTTTGTTATGCTATTAATTATAACTCTAAATTGCCTCCTAGATGAACTTAAGATGATGGTGCACATTCAAGTGAAGATGTCCTGTAAATAATTGGAATAAAAATTAAAATAGTTAAGAAGCCATGACCAGAGAAATAGATTTAGAAGTCACTTATAAAGTAATAGTTGAGCAAAAGAATTGATTATAGAGAATAAAGATGATAAGGCCTTGGAAATTTTGCTGTTGAAAAGAAGCAAACAAAAAAGAATGAAAATTCAGGAAAAGATAAATTCACCATGAGAAAGTTTTCTGGAGAACAAGACAACTCGCTATCATTGACGCCAAAAAGTATGTCTTCTTTTACAAATCTCCTTAGTGCCTAGCACAGAAAGTTCTCAGTAAATATTACATATTCATATATGTGCGTGTGAGAAAGTATGAGTGTGTATGTGTATATGTAGTAATTTCTCTGTGAATATTTAATAACTGTATAAGTAACAAGATGTTAAATCCAATACCACAGCTGAAGTACATTCCTAGAAATTTAAGTGCTAACTACAAAGTTTAAATAAAAATTATAATGTTAAAACATAATAATTTACTTTCCCCTTAGGTAAAATTTAAAATGTGTATTGCTGATGAGTTCTTCCCCTCTAAGTGTTGGCTCGAGAACCAAAACTCTTTTAAACTCAGGACTCTGTTTATTTTTTCTTTTGTTTCCCTTGCCTGGGGAGATATAACTGATAAAAAAAAATTGCTAAGTGCAATGGCTGAGATTTTGCTGTCCATGTTTTCTTCTATGATTCTTATGGTTTGGGGTCTAACATTTAAGTCTTTGATCCATTTTGAATTTATTCTTGTGTGCGGTATAAGAAAGTGATCTAGTTTCATTTTCTGCACATCTGTCTAATTTTCACAACACCATTTATTGAATAAACAATCTTTAGCCCATTGCATATGCTTGCTTCCTCTGTCGAATATTAATTGACTATAAAGGTCTAGGATTATTTCTGGGCTCTCTATTCTATTCCATTGATCTGTGTGTCTGTTTTTATGCCAGTACTATGCTGTTTTGATTAATGTGGCCTTGTAGTATAGTTTGATATTGGATAACATGGGTTCCCCAACTTTGTTCTTCTTACTCAAGATCACTGTTGCTATGTGGGAACTATTGCACTTCCATATAGATTTTTGAAATATTTGTTCTAGTTCTGTGAAATATGCCATTGGAAACTTGATAACAATTACATTGAACCTATAGATTGTTTTGGGTAGTATGAACATTTTAATGATGTTAATTCTTCCTATCCATGAATATGTTATGTATTTTCACTTATTTGTATCTGCTTCAATTTCTCTTTTCATCCCTGGTTAGGTTATTTCCCAGGTATTTTATTCTTTTTGAAGCAATTGTGAATGGTATTGTTTTCCTTATTTCCCTTTCTGATAGTTAATTATTGCCATATAAAAATGTAACTGATTTCTGGATATTAATTTTGTATTCTTCTACTTTGCTGAATTCATTTATCAGTTCTAGTAGTTTCTTCATGGAATCTTTGGGGTTCTGTATGTATCATGTCATCTGCAAATAATGACAGTTTTACTACTTCCTTTCCAATTTGGATGCCTTTTATTTCTTCTTGTTTGGTTGCTGCAGCTAGGACTTCTAATACTACATTGAATAACAGAGGTGAAAGTGGACATTCTTGTCTTTTTCAAATCTTAATGGGAATGCTTGTAGTTTTTTCCCATTCAGTATGATGTTGGCTGTAGGTCTCTCATATATGACCTGTATTATGTTGAGGAATGCTCCCTCTATTCCCACTTTGCTAAGTGTTTTTATCATAAATGGGTACTTGACCTTATCAAATGCTTTTTCTGTAACTATTGATATAATCATATGGCTTTTATCCTTCATTTTGTTTATGTGGTAAATCACATTAATGATTTGTGAATGTTGTACCAATCTTGTATTTCTGAAATAAATACCACTTCATCATGGTATGTGATCTTTTTGATGCATTGCTGTATTCAGTATGCTAGTATTTTTTGAGGATGGTAGCATCTATGTTCACCAGGGATATTGTACTATAATTTTCTTTCTTTGTAGTGTCTTTATCTGTTTTTGGAATTAGGATAATGCTGGTTTTGTATAATGAGCTTGGGAGCCTTCCCTCCTCTTGAGTTTTATGAAATAGTTTAAGAAGAAAAGGTGTTAGCACTCAGAATGTTAGATAAAATTCATCTGTGAAACCATCTGGTCAGAGCTTTTGTTTGTTGGGAGTTTGTTCTTTTTTAATAACAGCTTCAATTTCACTAGGTGTAATCTGTCTATCAGATTCTCTGATATTTTCTGATTTAGTTAGGAAGATTGGATATTTCTTGGAATTTATCCATTTCATCCACACTGTCCAGTTTGTTGGCATTTAGTTATTCATAATATTTTTCTTACAATCCTTTGTATTTGTTTTTGATGTCAGTTGTTATTTCTCCTCTTTCATTTCTGATTTTATTTATTTGGATCTTTTCTCCTTTTTTTTCTTGATGAGTCTGGTTAAAGGTTCGTCAATCTTGTTTATCTTTTCAAAGATTCACCTCTTGGATTCATTGATCTTTTTTTAATACTAGACTCTGTTTCATTTATTTCTACTCTGACCTTTATATTTCCTTCATTCTACTCACTTTGCACTTTGTTTGTTGTTCTTTTTCAAGTTCCTTTAAGTTATATTGCTTATTTGAGCTCTTTCTTCTTTTTAAAGATAGGCATGTAATGCTATGACTTTCCCTCTTAAGATTGCTTTCCCAGTGTCCCACAGACTTTGCACTTTTTTGTCCTCATTTTCATTTTTTTCAAGGTATCTTTTGATTTCTTCCATGATCTCTTTGTTGACCCATTCACTGTTTAATAACATGTTATTTAGATTCCATGTCTTTGCATGGTTTTCAGTGTTCTTGTTATAATTGGTTTCTAGTTTCATAGCATTGTGGTCAGAGATGTTTAATATGATTTCAATCTTCTTAAATTTTTGATATTTGTTTTTTGTCCTAATATGTGGTCTATCCTAGAAAACATTTTTAATACACTTGAAAAGTATGTATATTCTGCTGCTTTGGGGTGAAATTCTCTGAAGATATCAGTTAAATCCATTTGATCTAGTGTGTTGTTTATGGCCACTATCTTGATGTTGATTTTTTCTGGAAGATCTACCCATTGAAGTCCATAGGGTGTTAACATCTTTGACTATGACTGTATTTCTGTCAATAAATTCCTTTATGTCCATCAAGATTTGCTGGACATATTTAGGTGCTCCTATGTTGGGTGTGTAAATATTTACTAGGGTTGTATCCTCTTGTTGGATTATTCCTTTTATCATTATGTAGTGTCCTCCTGTGTCTGTTACTATAGCCTTGGTTTTAAAGTCTATTTTGTTGGACATAAGTACTGCTATCCCAGCTTTTTTTTCTTTTCCATTTGCATGAAATATCTTTTTCCATTCCTTTACACTTAGCCTGTATGTGTCTTTTGATCTGAGATAGTTCTCTTGAGGCAGCATATATATGGGTCTTGTTTTCTTATTCATTCAGCTACCCTATATCTTTTGGATGGAGCAATTAAAGACATTTACATTTAAGGTGATTATTGATAAATATGTATGTAGTGCCATTTTATTTTTAGACTGTTCCCTCCCTTTTTTTCTCTTCTTCTTCCTCCTCTCCTCCTCCTCCTCCTCCTCTTTCTTCTTCTTCTTCTCCTTCTTCTTCTTCTTTTTCAACAAGCCTTTTAACATTTGTTGCTCTGGGAAGCACCTTATTTCTCTTTCAATTTAAATGATAGCCTTGTTAGGTTAAGTATCCTTGATCAAGCTAAAATGTTTTTGCACAGCAAAAGAGACTATCAATAAAATAAAAAGACAACCCACAGAATGGATGAACATATTTGTTGATACATCTGTAAGGGGTCAATATCCAAAATTTATAAAGTACTTACAAAATTCAACACCCAAGAAACAACCCAATTCAAAAATAGGCAAAGGATCTGAATAGACACTTCTTGAATAAGCACTTCTCTAAGAAGGACATACAGATGGCCAACAGACATATGAAAAGATGCTCAATGTCACTAATCATCAGAGAAATGAAAATTAAAACCATGTTGAGATACCATCTCATACCTGTCACAATGGCTATCATCAGTGAATCAACAATGAGTGCTGGTGAGTATGTGGAGAAAGGAGAACATTAATGCACTAATGGTGGGAATACAGATTGGTGCAGCCACTATGAAAAGCAGTATGGAGATACCTTAAAAAATTAAAAATGGATCTGCCTGTTGACGCAGTGATCTCATTTCTGGCAGTATATCCAAGGGAACAGAAAACCCTAATTCAAGAGAACCTAAGCACCCTTATATTCATTGCAGTGTTATTTACAATTGCCAAGACATGAAAGCAGCACAGATGTCCATTAATAAATGAGTGGATAAAACAACTATGGGACATTTATACAATGGAATGCTACTTAGCCATAAAAAAGAAGAAAAATTTACCTTTGCAACAGTATGGATAGACCTGGAGAACATTATACTAAGTGAAATAAGCCAATCAGATAAAGACAAATACCATACGATTTCACTCATATGTGGAATCTAATGAATCAACTGAACTAACAAGAAAAATGGGAATAGACTCATAGATGAAGAACAGATGACAGCTAGTGGGTGGAGGAGGTTATGGGGTGGAGGGACTGAGCAAAAAGGGCTCATGGACAATAGTGCAGTGATTGCTGTGGGGGTGGGTATAAGGATAATAAATGGTAATGGAAAAAATACAATAAAGATAAAAAATCGTAATAAAATAAAAATAAAATCATGGCTGTGCCATCTTCCAAACCTGGCTTCCAAGATGTTAGAACACCTGACCGTGCTCATCTGCAGAGAGCTGCCAAAATGAGAAATTGGCACATTTTATTCTCCCTCACATTCCACTGGCAAGAATCAATCTTACTTAGATGCAAGAGTAGATGGGAAATATATCCCCTGGGTGGACATTTTTCTCAGACAATACAGTACAAGAAGTACAAATTTTGTTGGATAACTATCATCTCCAAAATGAGTTAACCTTTCTGGGTTTCTTTTGTCTTTGTTTGTTTTTACAGTCAGGTTAGAAGAATTAGCTTGATTTAAGTTATTTAAATTGTTTTCTTCCAATGCCAAGTAACAAAATTCCATTTGGAAGATAATTTGACAGGATAGAATACGTAGGAAGATGGAAGTTGTCTTGACTGAATAACATGGTGTTTATTCTGGGAAGAAAATTCTCCATTTGGTCATTAAAACCATGGGATGGTGATGATGATCGTGGTGGTGGTAGTCTTGGCTGTGGTCATGGTGGTGATGCTATGTGAAGAAACTACACATACCTGACCAGAGAATCATTTCTGTAGTACAGAAGTTTTGATTCTTTAATTTTACTTTTTTTTCTCTTATAAAGTAGATCCCTCTGCTACCCTTCAAATAAAAGTATTACATTTAATGTAATGTCCTTCAGTAGGTCATACAGGGATTTGAGTAAAGATAAAAATCACAATGGAAACAGCAAGAAAAGTAATAATAAGATTTTGGGTAAACCAATGGACTTCTGGCCAAGATGGAGGCATAGGTAGTCACACTGTGCCTCCTCACACAACCAAAACAAGGACAACAACCAATTTAAAAACAAAAAGCAACCATAACTGTCAGATATCAAACTGTATGGAAGTCTGACAACCAAGGAGTTAAAGAAGAAACAATCATCCAGACTGGTAGGAGGGGTGGAGATGGGCAGCCAGGTGGAGAGGACTGGTGGCAAGGCAGTGGCTGGAGAACCAGGTAAAGCAGTGGCTTGCAGACTGGGCAGTCCCATGTTCACATACATGGGACATGATAAACTGGGAGGAACAACCAGAGAGCAAGACATACAGCATAACCCAGAGTTTCAGAGCTGAAAAATAAAGCCTCAAAACCTCTGACTGAAAACACCTGGGGGTTGAGGCAGCAGTGGGAGAAACTCCGTCTCACAGGAGAGTTCATTGGAGAGACCCACATGGTCCTGGAATGTACACAAACCCACCCACCCAGGAATCAGCACCAGAAGGTCCCAATTTGATTGTGTATAGCAGGGGAAGTGACTGAAAACCAACAGAGAGGGGCGGAGGGAGTGGCATTGTTCCCTCTTGGACACTTCCCCCACATACAGCATTACAAGGCAGCAAAGTGAGTTGTTCCATGCTGGTGAACACCTAAGGCTCTGCCCCTACTACATAACAAGAGTACTGATACAAAAAAAAAAAAAATGGCCCAAATGAAAGAACAGTTCAAAGCTCCAGAAAAAATACAACTAAGCAACAAAGAGATAGCTAACCTATCAGATACACAGTTCAAAACACTGGTTATCAGGATCCTCCAGGAACTCACCGGGTACTTCAACAGCATAAGAAGACCCAGGCAGCAATGAAGGTCACATTATATGAAATAAAGAAACATCTACAGGGAACCAACAGTGATGGGAAGGAAATCAGGACTCAAACCAACAGTTTGGAACAGAAGGAAGAAATAAACATTCAACCAGAACAAAATGAAGAAACAAGAATTCAAAAAAATGAGGAGAGGCAGAGGAACCTCTGGGACAACTTTAAATGCTCCAACATCTGAATCATAGGGGTACCAGAAGAAGATGAAGAGCAAGAAATTGAAAACTTATTTGAAAGAATAATGAAGGAAAACTTCCCCAGTCTGGCAAAGGAACTATACATGCAAGTCTAGGAAGCTCAGAGAGTCCCCCAAAAGTTGGACCTAATGAGGAACACACCAAGGCACAGCATAATTACATTACCCAAGATAAGGAGAGAATCTTAAAAGCAGCAAGAGAAAAGGAGACAGTTACCTATAAAGAAGTTCCTATTAGACTATCAGCTGACTTCTCAAAAGAAACCTTACAGGCAAGAAGAGACTGGAAAGAAGTATTCCAAGTCATGAAAGGCAAGGACCTACATCCAAGATTACTCTATCCAGCAAAGCTATCATTTATAACAGAAGGGTAAAGTGCTTCCCAGATAAGGTCAATTTGAAGGAGTTCATCATCACCAAGCCCTTATATAAAATGTTAAAGGGACTTATCTAAGAAAAAGAAGTTCAAAAATACAAACAGTAAAATGAAAACAAACTCACAACTATCAACTGAACCTAAAATAACAACAGCAACAACAAAAAAACAGAAACAAAAATGAACTAAGCAAACAACTAGAACAGAAACATATTCACAGAAATAAAGATCACATGGAGGGTTATCAGTGGGGAGGAGGGTGGGAGGAGAATGGGGGAAAAGATACAGGGAATAAGAAGCATAAATGGTAGGTACAAAATAGGGGGAGGTTGAAAATAGTATGGGAAAGTGAGAAGCCAAAGATCTTACATATATGACCCATGGACATGAATTAAGGTGGGGGAATGCTGGTGGGAGGCAGGGTACTGGGTGGAGGGTAATAAAAGGGGATATAAAAATGAGACCACTGTAATAGGATAATAGGTAAAATATATTTTTAAATGTTGGACGATTCTTTTTATCCCCTTATTAATTTTTCCTCATATCTGACAGTGCAATAATTTCTTGACTTTAAAATTTGCCAGACACCTAAAATGCTCCCCATAAATTTGGGAAATCAGCATTTTCCTATCTTACTTTGGACCAGTGGAACCCTTGTCTCTGACAAGCACCTGTCTGTAAACCAGTACTTACCATTGTTCCAGGGGATCAATGCAAAACTATAGCCATCCTGAGCATGTGATGAACTTGAAGTCACCTTAAGAAAAGGCCTTGTTCTTGCTGATACCAAGAGAAAGAAATCCTAAACTGCATGTGAACCTCAAAACCAAAAGTCTGTACCTTTCTGAGCCTTTGATCTCAAAAGACAGCTAACATTAACCAATTGACCAACTATATATTCTTAGTGGTTCTCCTAACTTGTGTCACATCCTCCCATTCCCAGGAGGTCCCAGACATATTGATGAGAGAGAAAGTGTCTAATAATTGTTTAGGGAGACCAATATTCTAGGACATTTGACAACCCATGCAGAGATATTTTCTGGAGACATTCAGGCACAGAAAATTTTTGACCCCAGTTAGCAAAACCCTTTAACCAGAAGCACTTACATTACTATGTTGATAATGAGATATAAACTTTAAGTAGAACAGAGAAGGGAAGTATAAAAAATCAGCTTCTTTCACAACTCTAGAAAGATCCTAATGGTCCAGGAATGTTGCAAGCATAAAGAATACATGAGCCAAAAAATTGTTTTTAAAAATCCACGAGCCATGAGCAAGTGTTCAGAGCAGGAGCAATAAAATGGCATTGGTCCAAGTAAGATAGTCTAAAGTATATAAAACAAAGTGGAGTCACTTATGTCAACTAAAATGGCTGTCAGTCAGCCAGGACAATTTGGTTCAAGAGGAAAATTACTTAAGTCAGAGTAAACACATCTGGTAACCGGACACATTTAGATATCTGCACACATGGTCAGAGCAGCCATGTCTGCAGAGTGGGGTCACCCATAGATAGGCTCCTAGGGAAACTCCCTACTTGTATCAGGGGTGCCAAGACATTTACTGAAAAGACCCAGAAGGATGGAATACACCACTTTTAAGGTATAACTGAGGTTGGCTCCAGACTTCTGCCGAGACAGCCGAGCTCCACACACCAGAGTGCTGCCCCAGCCATGCTGATCTCCCTTGGCATTGACCACTGGAGGCTCTGCCTTGCTAGACTGAGGACTTTGTCTACCCTGCTGCCTACCTGACTCTGGAGATCCTCCCTTGCAAGATGCTGAAAACTCCCTGGCCCACTGTGCTGTCTCCTGGGCCTGCAGGCTGAGACTCTGGGACTAAGGTTCATTATGGTCCATTGATTGCCGTGAGTGTTGTGTTATATTTCTCTTAGATTGTTAGAGTGTGAGTATAATATTAATGTATGTTGGTGTTCTATTTTGAGTGAACCTGCATTCAGTAAAAGCTGAATGATTAGCATAGTTACTGTGTGTGACTCTTATCTGTCCCTTAGTGCCAGGCTACTCAGCAGGCAGCTAGCTGAGTAGTTAGGACTTATAGGAAAGACTGTATCATGAACATACACGTGTGACAGTGAGAGAAAAACCTTATTAAAAAGATTCCACCAGTTTCTGCTCTACATAGGTACATCACTTCCTCTATCCTTGGCCAGGATTAGAGACAGGAGAGGGGGTGAGAGAGAGAGAATGTGTGTGGTGTTTCTCCTTGTCAATCCATTACCCAACCTGTTACACTCTACATAACACCTATTTAGCTATTGACTGACTGTTACATTAATTGGCAAACCACACAGGAAACATGATTTTACCACTATGGATCACCATACAGGTGATTGTAGGTGGATTCTTATTTTTAGCAGAAAATTTAATAGTGTGGAATTATATCATCAAATTAATTACAATCTGATCTAAACAAATGTGCATGACTCCTCACCTCCACTTTGGCCTGAGGGCTAGGAACAAATAATGCAAATAATGGAATAGTCAAGCTCAGGGTTATCTGACCTGACGGTGTTATGACAACAGTCACATGATTTAATTACCTGGTATCTAACCCCCTATAAACTGAGCAATTTGATCAGAAAATAGACAACAAAATATAATAACTACATTTACAGATGATAAGGAAAGGTGATATCTGTAACATAAAGTCTCTAGCACATGCAATCATTTTAACTTAAAAAAAAAAGTTTAGAGAGGGGAAGGGAGAAATTGAGGGAGGGAAACATCAGTGTATGGTTGCCTCCCATGCACCCTCTACTAGGGACCTGGCCTGCAACCCAGGCATGTGCCCTGACAGGGAATCAAACTGGTGACCTTTCGGTTCGTAGGCTAGCACTTAATCCACTGAGCCACACTAGCCAGGGCTACAACCATTTTAACTGAATAGCCTATTGTATTTGGAACTTAGAGCAGAGCTTGAGAAATGTAACATGTATTTAAATCTGGCAGTTGAATTAAGTGCTTTTAGTTTCATGATCCCTTCAAGAAGCACCTACTTAAAATAATTCTTTTTAAATTTTTAACATAATTGAAATTGCAAGGGTGTCATACAAAGTAATAATGGAAAAGGAAGACTCTATATAGAGCAAATCTTTTGTAAGAGAAACTTGCTGAGTCAAAAGAGATGAAAAGCAATGATGAACAGAAAGGAAATAGAGTTAAATTACATTGTTGAGCTATTCACCAGGCACTAAACTCAGTGCCAAGTTATTTCACTCAATCCTCAAAAACACCATGATTTGGTTACTATCATCTGCATTGTCACAGATGAGAAAGTGGATTTTAAAAACTAAGGTCACTTGTTCAAGTTCACATATTTGGTGAGTGGTAGAGTAAGATTTTGAACCCAAATTTTTACATGGTTTTTACAGTGCATACTTGGCTTATTCTAGTGTAGTTAGAAATTTAAGGGCTACTTACCATTTCTGAATTTCCTCCATTGTCCTTTCATCTACCTAAATTGCTTTCACAGCTTACCTGGAGAAACACCCTTTCGATAAACATTTCCTCTATGTTGGTAGGTTCCAGTGTCTTCTTTCTTGTGCGAAACCCCACAGCATTCATTTACTCTACCACTAACACATCCCATGTCATACCCTACATAGTTCACTAGTCAACATCTACACAGGACTTATCTTCTTAATTAAATTATTCACTTGAGGGTAGAGACCATGTCTTAAAGGTCTTTGGGTTCCTCATTTTTCAGGGATGCAAAATAAATTTCTTCTCCCCTGCCAACTTTGAGCAATTAGTGGTTGCTGCCTAGAATGTTATGTTGAAAACATTGTACAGTCTGTTTCCTGGCTCAGTAAAAAAAAAAACAAAACAGTTCTTTGATTGATTGGTGATGGTATCATGGGTGCTCTTGGGAATGTGAGAAATGGGTGTTAAAAGATGAGCAGAAAATGACCGCACCCGTGTTTGTGTTTGCTAAACCTGCCCTAGTACTTCTAATAAAACTATGTGTAATTTAGATTGATGTTTTAAATGAAATTAATTCAGATAAATGAAGATGATTTGTCTAAAATTTACATCAAAATGATAAACTATTAATTAAAGTAATATTTAATTCAAGTCAAACATGCAGAGGAAATGAAGCTTTTCCATTTTGTTCTAATGAATTTCTATCCACAAATAATACATGGGGTTGGCACCCTAGTGGGGAGGAGAAAGAAATTAACTCTCCAATCCAGATTAAAGCTACAGATTTAGAATTAACTCTCCATGGGGTTCATTTTCTCCAGATTAAAACTCTCAGTGTCTCTAATATTCTCTTCCTCCCTCTTCCTCTCTGAGGAATCTGCATGAGTAGGGAATAGTAGCACAAATGTCCTTGCTGGCACTGTGGTCCAATGGCACTGACAGAAATGACTTCATGCTAATCCTCAGATATGTGCACCCTGTTGCTTACTGCTCTAAAGGGCTCTGGCCTTTGTTGACCTTGCCCTTATGAGCCCTGCTGGCCTCCTTTGCTCCAATTTATATCTGGTGATTCATGATTTAGTCTTTTGGCTCAAGAAATACTCACAGAGGCATCAGCCATCTAACTGTTTTCAACTTCATTTGTTTTCAGTTTTTCATGCCTGGGTCTATAGTTCCCACTCCATGGGGCCCCGGGTTGAGCTGTCCATTCCAGCCTATCCTTTTGGGATCACCTTGCCCCTTGCAATATCTCTTGACTCCCACTAAACCAGGGTTTGTAAACTTCAGGGTATGTATGTGGTCAGTAGTAAACCCAACTTTAATGTGTATAGTCTCCTCCCAGAGACCTAATCAAGTTCTAGGTTGGAGTCTCTAATTTTCTCAAGGCTCCTAAATTTAGTGACCCCTGAGTTTAACCCTAACCAAGGCTCCAAAGGAAACTGGAACACAAATACTTTGATATCTTCTTTTCTTTCCAACTTTCTTCATGTATACCTGGACCAGAATTGGGAGTGAGAACTTTTGTCTACTTCCCTTATGTCTTATCTTCCTTTTATCAGAGGAGACCTGTCATAGAAGTAAGGAGTGTCTTCTTTACACTGTTGGAGAAAACAATGAACAGAATCCTTCAAAGTTAGCTTTAACATGCTAAAGAAGGCTATAAAGGAATTTGGAAAATCTTTGTCAATGTTATGGTAAGATTTGGAAGGTTAATGTGTGACATAACTTTATTTTGCATGTCAGAAGGTGAATATTAACTATGTCTTTCTCTTTGTGTTCCAGGTTATCAGTTCCAAATATCATCCCAGGCAATATCTGTACCCCAGGGAATGAGGGCAAAGGTCTTATATTCAAAAAGACAAAAGAGAAAAGCACATTAATAATTTTCAAACTACATTATCATTAAATCTCAATGTCAGTAATACACAAAATAACTAGTGCTTGGTGTTTCTGTTGCTCAAAGGCCTAAGTCAACACTCTGACTCTCTAAATAATCAGTTTGCTTCAGTAATTTATTCTTACAGGCTCAACTCTAACTTTAAGCAGTCATTCTACAATTGCTTATTACTAGTCATAAAAAGAAAGACAAACTACTATGGGTAAGTAGTACAAATTTTCATCACAATTAAAATTATGATTGTAAAACATATGCCTTCATAATCTCAATCATTAGTATCATCTTTATAACATTTGATTGAATCAATTTAAATTTTGATATTCTGAGCCCATAATATAATAGATAGTATTGCTGTTTAAGAGCATAGTGATCTCAGTTCTTCTTCCCACTCCTAATTTAGGCCTACTGTTGAATTTACATAAAACCATGTTTCCAAATAAATAAGTTTTTCTGATTTTTATTCATGTACTATTTCCAAAGGCAGAAAAAATAGTGTTCAAATAAACCTAAACTGATTTTTTTAAGAATCTGAGCTACAACTCTTTCATTGACTTGTAAATAATATCTGGATCTTTAAATAAACAAATAGCCAACTCAGTCATGTTTCTAAGTTTTGTAGTTAACCAAACTGGTTTTGGATTCAGTGACTGTCCAGTTAGTGATGGATGTCTATTTATGGCTGACTTCAAATTAGAAGGCACATATTGCCCCTCAGTTAGAAAACATACCCAGAGCTTTATTCATTCATTCCATTCGAGTGCAGGATCAGACACTGTGTTTAACTCAATTGGTTTTAAGCAATGACAAAAAGTAAGGGTACTGGAATTCTGCTTGTGCCAATGACAGAGAAAAAGGAAATAAACTTACACCCTCACAGTAAACAATTAGAAAACTGGACAAATATATTTCAAAATTATATTCAGACTTTAGACAACAGGCAAGATAAGATGCTAATCCTTGAAGAAATGAGAATAAATAAGGTGGTCCCTACAATCTTCCCAACTTTCTACCTCATGGTACAATAGAAGCCATGGTGCTAAGTTAAGAAAACAGAGAACTGAGTTCAGTGAGGCTGAGTGGCTGCAATTTGAAGAATAGAATTTTAGAGAGAAAAGCACTATAGAGCAGTGATTTTCAACCTTTTTCATCTCATGACACACATGAACTAACTAAAATTCTTTGGCACATCAAAACCATATTTTTTGCTGATCTGACAAAAAAGGTATAATTTTGATTCATTCATACAAGAAGACTATTGTTGTGTTGACTGTTGTCATTTTTTATTTGACAGTCTAAGAAAAAGGAGGCCAGTGCCCCTGACTAAATAGTCAGATACTGCCATGTTTTAAAAATTCTAGCAGCATATGGTTTAAAAATCACTGCTACAGACCTAGAGCTCCAGAAATACACATAGGAAACTCCCCAAAATCCTACATATCAGTGCAAGTAACAAACTGTGAGCTGAGATTTGAATAAGAGCTAATATGGGGCTGAGAGACACTGGCATTTTGACTAGAGTCCTTACATACCTGGGCATTCAAGATAAACTCCAGAAATAAAACGAGTTAGTAGTAGGTCAAAACTAGGAATAAATTAAAAGCTATTTTATACAAAAAAAGTCACTATTAATACTATAACAACTTCTGACCAAGATAGAGGCATCAGTGGGCACACTGTACCTCCACACACAACCAACACAGGAACAACAACAATTTAGAAATAGAATAACATCCAGAACTGACAGAAAATTGATCTCAATGGAAGTCAGACAACCAAGAAGTTGAATTAGACCCATTCATCCAGACCAGTAGGAGGGGCAGAAACTAGCAGCCAGGCACAGGTTGCCACGCGGAAAGCAGAGAGTTGGGACCCGGTGTGCAAGACCGCAGTGGGTGGACCCTGAGTGCGCAAGCAGCAGCTGGCAGACCCCAGCCGAGGGGTGGCAACCGGCAGACCCAGTGAGGAGGCTATTGTAAAGCAAGGCAGTCCGTGCAACCCAGGATCCCAGCGCTGGGAAATAGAGCTTTGGGACACTGATTGAGGACACCTGTGGGAGTTGAGGTGCGTGGAGAAACACCCAGCCTCACAGGAGAGGTCCTTGGAGGGTCCCACGGTGTGCACAAGCCCACCCACATGGGAACTGGCACCAGAGGGGTCCAGTTTGCTTGGGGGAAGCAGCAGAAGGGACTGAGGTCCCACGGAGAAGGGAGCAACCACCATTGTTCCCTCTCAATCCCGCCCCCACACACAATGTCACAACCCAGCAACTGCAGTGCCCCGCTCTGGTGAACACCTAAGGCTCCACCCCTTACTGTAACAGGCGTGACCAGACCAAAAAAAAAAAAAAAGAGAGAGAGAGATGGCTCAAACAGAAGAACAAATCAAAGCCCCAGAACCCATTCTTTTAAGCGACGGAAAGATAGCCAACCTATCAGATGCACAGTTCAAAACACTGGTGATTAGGAAGGTCACAGAATTGGTTGATTTTGGTCGCAAATTAGATGCAAAAATGAAGGCTATGACGATAAGAGAAATGAAGGAAAATGCACAGGGAACCAATATTGATGGGAAGGAAACTGGGACTCAGAACAATAGAGTGGACCAGAAGGAAGAAAGAAACAACCAAACATGAAAGAATGGAGAAATCAGAATTCAAAAAAATGAGGAGAACCTTAGGAACTTCCAGGACATCTTTAAGTGTTCCAATATCCAAATTATAGGGGTACCAGAAGGAGAAGAGGAAGAGCAACAAGTGGAAAAGTTATTTGAACAAATAATAAAGGAGAACTTCCCCATTCTGGCAAAGGAAATATACTTCCAGAAAGTCCAGGAAGCTCAGAGAGTCCCAAAGAAGTTGGACCCAAGAAGGAACACACCAAGGCACATCATAAGGCACATCACATTTACATTAGCCAAGGTAAAAATGAAGGAGAGAATCCTAGAAGCAGCAAGAGATAAGGGGACAATAACCTACAAAGGAGTTCCCATCAGACTGTCAGCTGATTTCTCAAAAGAGACCTTATAGCCAAGAAGGGGCTGGATAGAAGTATTCTAAGTCATGAAAGGCAAGGACCTATACCCAAGATTGCTCTGTCCAGCAAAGCTTTCATTTAGAATGGAAGGGCAGATAAAGTGCTTCTCGGATAAGGTCAAGTTAAAAAAGTTCATTATCACCAAGCCCTTATTTTATGAAATGTTAAAGGGACTTATCTAAGAAAAAGAAGATAAAAAACATGTACAGTAAAATGACAGCAAGCTCACAATTATTAACAACCACACCTAAAACAAAACCAAAACAAACTGAGCAAACAACTAGAACAGGAACAGAATCACAGAAATGGAGATCACATGGAGGGTGAGCAACAGGGGAGTGGGAGGAAGAGAGAGGGGGGAAAGGTATGGAGAATAAGTAGCATAGATGGTAGGCAGAAAATAGACAGGGGGAGGGCAAGAATAGTATGGGAAATGTAGACGCTAAAGAACTTATGACACATGGACATGAACTAAAGGGGGGAAATGTGGGTGGGAGAGGGTGTACAGGGTAGAGGAGAGTGAAGGGGGGAAATGTGACAACTGTAATAGCATAATCAATAAAATATATTTAAAAATACTATAACAAAACCAGAAAAAAGATACCACAAGAAAACTTCAGATTATTATGTCACATAAACATAGATGAAAATATTTTTGAACATATGCAAATAAAATAATAGTATTAAAAAGGATAGAATCATGACTAAATGCAATTAATCCCAGAAATGTATGGTTAGATAAAAAATGGAAAATCAAATGATATAATTCAGTGTATTAGCAGGAAAAAAATTATATATATATGAATATATATGTAAATGTGACATATATATATATATATCTGACAAACTACCTAATTGAAAAGCAGGCAAATATGAATGACCAATAAGCATTTGAAAATATGCTCAATATTGTTTGCTATCAGAGAAATGCAAATTAAAAGCTCAATAAGATACCATTACATATTAGAAATAAATAACAAAAATATTGACAGCTGAAAATATGTGATGAATGTGGAGCAACTGCAACTCTCACACATTTCTGGAAGTTCAAAATGGTACAACTACTTTATCTGATATCAAATTATATTATAAGTCCATTGTAATCAAAACACCCTGGTACTGGCATAAGAACAGACACATAGATCAATGGAATGGAATAGAGACTTCAGAATAAACCCATGTCTCTTTGATCAATTAATATTTGCAAAAAGGGGCAGAAGCATAAAATGGAGTAAAAACTGCCTCTTCAACAAATGGGATTGGAAGATCTGGACAGGTACATGCAAACAAATGAAACTCAACCAACAACTTACACCATACACAAAAATAAACGCAAAATGGATAAAAGACTTAAATCTAAGCCATGACACCATAAAGGTCCTAGAGGAAAACAGAGATTGGAAAACTTCAGATATCCTATGCAGCAATATTTTTACCAATATGTCCCCAAGAGCAAGGGACATAAAGGAAAGAATAAACAAATGGGACTACATCAAGTTAAAAAGCTTCTGCACAGCTAAAGAAAACATCACCAAAATGAAAATGGAACCAACTATATGGGAAAACATATTTGCCAACAATAGCTCAGACAAGTGTTTGATCTCCAAAATATACAAAGAACTCACACAACTCAATGCCAGGAATGTAAACAATCCAATTAAAAAATGGGCAAAGGACCTAAATAGGCACTTCTCCAAGGAGGACCTACAAAGAGCCCATAGGCATGTGAAAGGATGATCAACATCACTAGCCATCAGAGAGATGCAAATTAAAACCACAATGAGATACAACACACAGGCCAGAATGGCCATCATAACAAATCAACAAATCAACAAACAACAAGCTCTGACAAGGATGTGGAGAAAAGGGAACCCTAGTGCACTATTGGTAGAAATGCAGACTGGTGCAGCCACTGGGGAAAACAGTATGGAATTTCCTCAAAAAACAAAAAATGGAACTGCCTTTTGACCCAGCAATTCCACTGCTGGGATTATGCCATAAGAATCCTGAAACACCAATTCAAAAGAACCTGTGTACCCTTATATTCATAGCAGCATTATTTACAATAGCCTAAGTGCCCATTAGTAAATGAGTGGATAAAAAAACTGTGGTACATTTACACAGAATACTATGCAGCAGAAAGAAAGAAGGAACTCCTACCTTTTCTGACAGCATGGATGGAACTGGAGAGTACTATGCTAAGTAAAATAAGCCAGGTGGTGAAAGACAAATACCATATAATGTCACCTATAACAGGAACCTAATGAACAGAACAAACAAACAAGCAAAATGGAACCAGAGACATGAAAACAAGGAACAAACTTACAAGGGCCAGAGGGGTCCACCTTTGTCTACCTTTGCCAAATCTCATAAAACTCTAGCACAAGAAAGAAGATAATTCATCTCCTTCCTGTCTACTGTTGTACTAAAACACAGATGCTTCTGCTTGTGTCATTTGGTTCCAGCAATCCATGGTCAATAAGAATCCTACAAACTTCTTTTCCAAGAAGAACTTCTAAGTTTCAAGAGTAAACAGGTAGGGAGTTAAACATATTTTCATCCTCCTGTGGGGAGGAGATATAGTAGGAAAAAAGGGGAAGGGTCTAGTTAAAGAACAAGTATAAATGACCCATGGACAATGACAACAGGGTGGGGACTGACTGTGGGAGCTGGGTGTGGGTGGAGCAGATGAGAGCAGTGGAAAAAATAAAAATAAAATAGTACAACTAATTTCAAAAATAATTTGGCATTTTTTTTTTTTGCAAAATTAAACACTTCCAGGATGATATAGCAACTCTAATTCTAAGTATTTACCCAAGAAAAATGATATCTTATGCCCCCACAAAGAATATTCATAAATGTTCATAGAAGTTTTACTTGGAATAGTAAACTTAAAATAATTCAAATACCCATCAATAGACAAATTTGCAAATGAATTTTGATGTATTCACATGAAGTTGAACACTATCCAACATAAATAGGAATAAGCTATTGATGAATTCACAGTGAATTTCAAAAACATTATGTTGCGTGAAAGAAACTAAATATAAGAGTATGCATTCTGTAGCTTTGTGTATATAAGTCTTAGGAAAAGCAAATCTAATCTATAGGAATTAGTTATCAGTGGTTGCCTAGAATTTAAGGTAGACATGTGGCTGAAAGGAGCATGAGAGAATGATTTGAGGTGATGTAAATGTTTTCTAGATCCTTTTAGGTGGTGATCATACAAGTGCATGCCTTTTTTAACTCTTCTAACTATGAACTTAAAATTAGTGAATTTTATTGTATATGTAAGTTATGCCTTGAAAAGTATAATTGATCAAAATATTGAAGGGCAACAGTAATTTACTAGTTACATTTCCTTTTGTATTTTTCTAAGTCATATTCATGAGATATTTGCTCAACCTCCAAAATATGCATGACAGTCTATAATTAACAGAAGTCTGCTCATAGCACTTTTATTCCAAAAAGACATTGTAGTTGTTTCAGATCTTTGCACTATAAATTCTAGATATTCAGGTGATATCTTCTAATAGAATCCCCAGCTTCTAGACTGTTTTGGAACTGCCTTAAAATGATGACATAGGCATTGTCAAATGAGAGATATAGGTGGACAGGAAAAGAGTGAAAGAAAGGTATGAGTTGTATTGCATAACTATGGAGAAAATGTTACTTACAATAAAATAAAGGACTGTGATTTCCTGTATGTAAAACTTGAGAAAATGAAGTCAGGATGAAAATATGTTTAACTCCCTACCTGTTTACTCTTGAAACTTAGAAGTTCTTCTTGGAAAAGAAGTTTGTAGGATTCTTATTGACCATGGATTGCTGGAACCAAATGACACAAGCAGAAGCATCTGTGTTTTAGTACAACAGTAGACAGGAAGGAGATGAATTATCTTCTTTCTTGTGCTAGAGTTTTATGAGATTTGGCAAAGGTAGACAAACAGTATTTGCTTCTTCTAGGAAAAAATGGTGCTGGGTACCACAAAAGTAACAGAACTTTGCTGTTTTCTGAGGATTTGTTTTTACTTTTTTTTTTTAATGAAGTATGCTGGATGTCGCTATAATGTTGTTCAGATGACTGTAGAACCTGGAAAAGCTGTTGCTGCTGTTGATGCATAACATGCTGTTATTGGCCTTTTTATATAAGTACATATGTATATCTACATGTATATACATGTATATGTTGAAATATATATATTTGAATTTTTGGAAACTTTAGCTGTGCTGTCAACTTAGGAAAAACTATCCCAGTTGTACTGCATTAGGTTGGCATTGTACAGAAATTAACAACTATACTGGTCTAGAAACATTCAACATATTTTTTCTGTTTGTACAGGTCTTATTATACATGGGTTTTGTATACAGAAACTAATAAAGTATTATCTAAATGATAAAATTAAAAATAAAATTTCCTTTGAATGAGCCTGAACTTATTTAATTAACATATCTTTCTAAATTATAAAACTACCAAAATAATTTTCTTTGTATTGAGGAGAGAAAAAATCAATACTTGCAAATATGTAAAATGATCTCAAATGATGATTTTTAAATACAACGTGTAAAAAACACCCTATTCTATTTTTTGCAGAAATAAGCATGAATTTCCTAAATGGCTGAAAAACACTATGAAGAAGGACTTTATTCTGGGGGATAAAGTCCATGTGGTGAGAGAGAGGTAAATTGCAATACAAAACCACACCTGGCAACTTATACAAAGTTAAAGTCTTTATGATAGCATGTGGTAGCTCCAGATATTCACACTAAAGGTCTTTTTCAGACAGAAAAGACTCCTAGTTTTCTCATTTTATTTAATGAGTGTATAGATGAGAGCTGTCCAGAAAGTATCCAGCCATATACTATGCAAAATAGAGACATTTATTGAAGAAGATATAAGAAACATTGTACATAGGACAATGACACCTTAGTCCCCTTCAAAGTAGGCACCTTGGGACAGCTCACACAGTTCTACCAATTACCATCAGCTGCCCCAATGAATCTCTCTAAACCTCATTAATGGTCTGAAATCTCTTGCCTTTCAAAGGTGAGTTTAGTTTTGGGAAGAACCACAATTACAGGATGCCAAATCTGGGCTTTGGGGGGCTGAGTCATCTGGGTGATTTGATGTTTCCCCAAGACACTCTGCACAAGATGTGATTCATGAGCAAGCATGCTGTCATGCTGAAGCTGCCAATCACCTGTGACCCACAGCTGTAGCTGTTTTCCTCCTATTGCGTCCCTCAACTTGTAGCGATTTTTCTACCTCGCTTTAAATCACCCGGCTGTCTGACTAACTATAAGCGATTTTCAAACCTCGTTTAATCACTTGCTGTTGCGTGCAACACCCAGGGCTTTCCTGGCTATGAACATGCTTAAACATACTTACTATTGCATGCAGAACCCGGGCCTTTCCCAACTATGAACACGCTTAAACATACTAGAAATAATCATGCACAGAAACAGTTTTCTCAGTGGAAGTCAGAGACGGAGCACTCACTCTCCAATTCTTAGAGCTGCTCCGGGCTAACCCTCCTGGGGGGAAGCCTCTGGGCTCCCCTCCTAAGGGGTCAGCCTCATTCTCTGTGCCAGTGGCTTTTTATTCAGAAAGCAGTCACAGATTGTGGATTGACAGTCTGGCAGAAGGGATCAAAGGGGACACGTATCTTACAAAGATGTTAACAGAGTTTCTGTTGTGATTCCGGGCAGAGATTGGAGTTTTATCATATGAAAAGACTACAGGTTTTAAAGGTTTCCTGACTGTGCCTTCAAATTCCAAGTTAATAACATCCTCCAGCAAACAGATCTCACAGGAACTTACATATTCTTTGTCTCAGGCCTGATTACCCCCGGGGGTCCACAGTCTCCAGTCCTAGCTGGCCCCTTGGCTGGAGACAGAGGAGCAAGGAGACTTGGATTTCTCACATCTGAGTACAAAGACTCAGGCTAAGAGGGGGCAGGGGTAGATGCCGATCACTCCTTCCTTTCCACAGCCCCTTCAATTATTTCCACAGTCTCGTGAGACTTATTTTACAGAGGCCTTTACGAGATCAGCCCCTGTCTTAGGTCCATTCTCTATCCTAGAGAATTGTTACCCATCATTGGAAACTGATCTAGCATTAAAGGCCAGGGGAACAAGTTTTGTCTCCTTAGTGGCTCCTGATCTGGAGGTTTGTCACTCAGCCTAAGTCACAGGGGGTCACAGCTTCCTGACACCGGGCAGGGTGGTCCCCAACATCAACTGACAAAGAACATGAGGTAGTACTCTTTTTTAATTGACCTGGAGGGGCATACTCATGATAGACAACACCTTCCCAATCAAAAAACACAGTTAACATGGTCTTGATCTTGCTGCGACTTTGTCTCACCTTCTTTGGGTATGGAGAATGAGGAGACTTCCATTGGGACAGCTGGGCGTTCATTTCGGGACCATAGTCACAAACCCACAGTTCATCTCCAGTTATGACCTTCTTGAGGAAATCTGGTTGCTTAGGAGCAGTTTGAATCAAGTCATTAGCTACTGCAGCACAATATTTCTTCTGCTCTGGTAGCAGAAGCTTCAGAATGAATTTTGCCACAACACATTTCATGCCAAGATCTGGTGTCAAAGTCTCACACTCAATAGTTTTTGGAGTCTCCAGATCAGCTAGTTCTCTCACTGTCAGCCTCTGATATTTGTTGATTGCCATACATACACATTCAACATTCTCAGGTGTTCTGCTGGTTGCAGGCCTTCCAGAATGTGGGCCACTTTCAACAGGTTCTCAACCATCTTTGAAGCATTTGTGTCACACTTTTATTTGCACTGCACTCATTGCATCATCCCTGAAATCTTTCTGAATCATCCAAATAGTTCTTCAGGGGAATGTTCAGGCTTAACACAAAATTTGATGCAGATTCATTGCTCTACTTGCTCAGTCATTTTGAACGCAATGGCCACACAGTACACATGCTCACTCAATGGTGTCTACTGCCCCCACTGACTAATACAGTGAAGTTGTCATTTTTCAGACACATGTGTTCCAGTCCACTCTCCTTGACTGTCAGGTTACATCAATGTCATGCAAATCATTCTCATTATATTAACAGTAGCTGAATCTTTTCCAGAAAGACTTCATATAGCACTAACTACAGACAATGCTCTATGGGGTTTACAAATATTAACTCAGTTTCTCATAACAAAACTCTTTGAGGTAGGTACCATCATTAGTGCTACCTTATTGGTGAATGTGATGCTAAGTTACTTGCCCACTGATTTACATCTATTCAGTGACTGGACAGGATGAATCCAAGCAGACGGACCCCACAGTTTATGACCTTAACCTGTTTTCAACAATACCTCTTCTATGGTTCCCAGACTCCTAGGAGCAGGGCCAATTAACCTTGAGTAATCCCTTTATGGTCCCCATGAGCAAGGAGTATTAGCTTACCACTATTGACCAGATATTGAAAAGTCAGTAAGAAAGTCACTATTGATGCTACAAGGTTGCGATGTCCTTACATAAGAGTCCTATTCTTTTCTTTTAAGTTAGGCTACATATTAACCCTTCCTAATTTTTCTATGTATGAGTAACTTGTAAGATTACAGTTATACTTGAAATCATATACAATCAACCCAAACACCATTGATCCTCTGTTCCATCTCTAAGAATGTAAATGTGTCTTTTCTCAGCAACTTCTTAAAAATTTTAAATTCATAAGTGTTTGAGCTATTGCTGACCTCTACTTCTGATGCTAATGACCTTCTTCCTTTCAAATATTGCACATAAATTATTCAAAAACTATCCTGGCGCCTTACATATATTATTTAACTTCAAAGACTTGTTAGGAGCTAAAATTTCCTTTAAAAATTACCTGTCCTAAAAATCAGGACCAGTTGCAGCCTTATGAAATCCAAATATGTCTGAAACTTTTAAATAGGTTTAACACAACAAAATGGGAGCAGTGGGTGGATTAGAGTAGATTTGAGCCCCATGTGGTGGACCTAGGCTCCCTCCAAATAATCAATAATTATTGTCTGAGTCTTTTGGAACTGAACTCCCCACATCTGTAGGAGGATTTGAGAAGAAGCACAACTTTCAATTTTTGTCTACACTGGATATTCAGAGATTTGTGAAAATAGGTAAATCCAAGGTGGGGCAATAACAGTGTTGGGTCCTATTATTCTTCAAATTCAAAACTAAGATTTCATGAGTCAAGAAGTCTGTTAGGTTCATGGAGGAAGGTTAACATTTTGGTTTCTGAGACCATCAGAGAAGAAGAGCCTTTAGGAGAATTTCTAATTCTGACTCCTCTAACTACACCTTGACTTGCAGAAATAAATGGAAACATGAATACATATACATCCTAATTATTGAGAAAGGCCAAAAAAGAAAGTGAATATTTGACCAAGGCAAATAAATAATTTCCAAGAATAATTATCTAAAATGATATTATTTGTCTAGTAGCATGCAGTACACATAAATACAAATACACATGACAAAGTTTATATGTGTGTATGTAGTATTAGAAAAAATATGTAACTGCTAGTGTTAATGAACAGCAATGTATGTTTTGGAAATAATGATGGCTGTTCTTGAATAGATGATGGGCTACTACTGGGGTAGAATTAGACTGATTTTATGTAGCTCCAAAGAGCAGAGCTAGTACCAATGAGTGAGAATTAAAGGGAAACAAATCCAACACTTGTACATAGAAGAAACTTCTCAAATTTTGAGCATAATTCCCCTTCTTATATTTTTCCTTTGAGAATTATCCACCATCTCTATTATAGTTTTCCTTTATATGGCATATCTATTAAATTTCTTGTTATTTTCTAATGCTTGAACTTCTGAGAGACTAACTAGGCAATGGAATAAAAGGTTGGTTTTATTTTTCAGTTTCTATGCTGGATGTAAATATATTAAAAATCAGTAAGGAATATTTCTGGTTAAAACAAAGGTCTGATTAATAATATGATATTTTTATAATGAGTATTCTCATTATAGTAAGTTATTTAATGAATAATTACCTTATCCTTTGAGGTAGTATAAAACAATGCATGTCACACATATTTAATTGGTTTTCTCAGTAAATAATGATGCCCTTCATTTTTGACAGATAGCATCAATGTAAATTTTTTGTAAGTAACCAAGAGTAATGCCTCCACTGACCCCTGGGAAAGGAAATATGAATATTAGCTACCAACAGCCACTTTTTCTAAACAGCAAACTATAATAGAAGCATAGATATGCTCACATCAACATATATACAACTGCACCATTCAGAGATCTGAAAATAAGTAAAAATATCAGCAAATGACAAAAAAGAACTTTTGTAAATAACAGATAGCATCTTTGATCTTCTCTATTGTCTTATTAGTATGAAAATTCATTCTACTATGTGGGAAAATATATGAAGCCACTGATTAATATCTGCTTTACCTGAGTTGGAACTATGGTTTTGTACAAGTTAAGATGCAGAACAGAATATTAAGAAGACAAACTGGTAGTCTAATGACCTTCTGTCGACATGAGCCTCCAGGCCCTTGAGATTTGATCCAGTGAATTTTAGTGGGTCTCTTATCGTCATCCCATATCTCTGTTCACAAAAGACAGGTCAGAGGACATGAAGGCTTTTCTCTGCACCTGATTTTCTGTAGACTCTGGAAAAGATACCATGTTTAAAAGACCAGTATTTCAGGTTGTCAGCTCTCAGGCACCATTATTTGCAGAGAAGCTGACTGTTTTGGTGCCATATATTCACTGATGCCCATTTGGGGCCGGTGTTAGCCATGGTAAGTAGTTAAGTAGAACAAATGTGAGTAGCATTTAGGCCAGTTTCTCCTATACTTATTTGATCATAACCCATTTTGCCCTTAAGTGCGTGCTTTAAAACCTCACAGAGCTAATGCTTCATGAAAAACAGCTTGACAAACACTGGCTTAGTCAATGCACACATTCATACAATCATACACACATAGACACACACGCACACATCTCTAAATAGTATCAGTGAACTGACTAGTATATGGGAGTACAATGACATTTCAGGGACACAAAAATCGTTCTAATAACAAATGCTAAACTGTAAAGACAAGTTAGAAAGTTGAAGTAAATGTATGTCAAGCCTGAGCAATAAATATTTGCCAGAATGGTTTAAAATATTCATACTCCTTGAGACAGTAAGTCAGAAACCTGCCTTAAGAAAAAAAATACAAAATTCAGGCAAATATTTATGTCCACCTAATTTTTATTGCAGTGTTATTTACAATTTCAAAACAACCAGAAGCAACATAAATATCCAACAATGGGATATTTATGCATTTATTCACAATATTATTCAGTGATTAAAATTGTTTCCTAAAATATATATTATGGGGGAAGATGTTTATGATATAATGCTTGGTGAAGAGCCAGCAGAATCCAAAATTGTACAGACCTAAACATATAAGATATATGTACATAGAAAAAAGCTGAGCAGAAACATACCAATACATCAAAGTATCTATTTCTAAAGAGTAAGATACTGCATGAATGTTATTTTCTTCTTTATACATACTGGTACCAACAGAATTTTTCATAATTGACATATATTGCTTTTATTTGCCAGAAACAAAAATAAACTTCTATTTCTCATAAAGCTTTCAATACTTTTCCCAGAGAAGCATGCTCTATGCTTTTTACCTCATAGCATGTTACTTCTGTAATGACATTTCCCCAAAATTTAATTGGTGCTTGTTAAAATGAGAGGAAAGAAAGCTAAACAGAAGAATGTGACCTGTAAAAACCACCTTTCTTTTCAAGGGAGTTTTGATTGCCATGACAACTCTAGGGTGACCTGGCCATTCAGGAGGAAAAACTCTCCACTCAGAGCAGGGAAAGGCAACCCAGGCTTCATCTCTCGGGAACTCTGGCTTCCTCTCACCTCCTTCCAGATGTCAATCAAGTTCCAGATACACTTGGTAAAATTGAATCTAAAGCAGACCATTCTTATTTGTCTTACCAATTCTGAGAATGTTAGGCTTTCTGGGAATTAAGAGCCATGTGGTTGCTAGGCACTGCTGGGCTCACGTGTGCAACTTCATTAACTACAAGTCACACAAAGCTAGGAGTGAAGACCTGGAAAGGACGCAAAGGCCTCCAAATTACAATTTCTCTTTAGGCAGCCTGAAAGGTTTTTTCCCTAAACTGAGGGAAAGGAAAAAAATGTTCTATACAATTTGAATAAATATGCATTTATACATAGTACAACAATTAGAAAATAGGGAGAAGTTTCCCCCAATTACAACTATTTCTTCTATTCAACCTTCCCTTGAACCACAACACAATTGTTGTGTGATTGTGTGTGTGTGTTTGAAACTAAGAATTAATAAACACTTATATAAGATCTCATCTTCTTTGGCTTTACAAGTTCCAGAAATGTTCATTTCAATAACTATTAGGGGACAACACTGCATTCTAGGTGGAGACAGCAAAGAGATATATGAACCAAATGCCTCTTTTGGTCAAAAAACAGAACGAAACTAAATGCATGTGTCTCTACAGCATACCCTTCCTTCATACTTTTCTTCATTATTTTTAGCAGATAACTTATTATAAATGAGTAATGAGTAATGAATAGAAAGGAATTATTCTAGAAACTCTACATAAAAGCTTCAAAAATGAGAAAGAGATGAAAACATCTATGCAGATGAAGAGTTTAGATAAATCATTCAATAATTTCTAAAAAATAAATTTGAAATAGTTTTAAAATAATTGAAAATAATTTTAAAGTAAAAGCATATCTCTTTTATGATGAAAATTGAGCTGACAGTGCTCAAAAGAGTAGGGACAAAGCTGGGGGCAAATAAACAAGCATAAAAATATCACACAAAGTGAAATAGAAATTATAAAGAAGGTGATAGATGTAAAAGACAATAAAGTGGTTTGCTATATAACCAGTGTTTATAATGCAGAGAAAAGAACAAGTAGAACAGGGGGAAAAGTTCTAAAATATCATAGAAGGAAACATTACCAAAATAAAAATGAAAATTAATTACAGAAGTGTCTTGCCATGTACCAAAGGGGTAAAAGCAGGTAGTTATCAAAATTAGGATAAATTCCTGGGAAATCTGACACAAAAATGTTATACAAAATAAACAACATTAAAATATATTTACAGAAAGTCATGCATGACAAAGATGAAATAACAAATTATAAGGGATTTGGAAAGAAAAGGCAGGCACATAAAAGTCCAAGTGAGAAAGCAGGAGAAAGTGTGAACATGCCAATTAATTTCTTCACCTCTTATGTTGCTATTAAAAGTGGAAACATAATTAATCCTGACTAGTGTGGCTCAGTGAGTTGTACATCGTCCTGCTACCCAAAAGGTCACTGGATCTATTCCCTGTCAGGACACAAGACAGTTGTGGGCCAGGTTCCTGTAGGGAATTAACTCAGTAATTCCTTGTTATTTCAGAGAATTGTACTCATTAAATTTAATTAAAATTAAAATTAAATTTAAAGCTTAAAAATTGAATGTATAGTATAATCCATTTATTTTTCTAAAATTACCTTAAAAATGCATCTGTACATATGCATAGAAAGACATTTGAAATGATGATATAAAATTATGGTTACTTCTTGGTTATGAAATATGAGAATTTTATTTTTTACTTTACTTTCTTCTTTATACTTTTACATATTGCTTGATTTTTAATAAAATATTTTTATGAAAGTAGCAATTTTGTGTTAACTAATTGAGAAAATAATTTAAGATGCTTTCTCTAAGAAAAAAATAAAGAATTTGCATGTACTTAATGTGTCCCATAGGAAGATCTTGTCAGTGTCTGCTGGATGGGGGTTATGATCACAGGCAAGAACTAAACTGAGGGCTCTGTACAAAGAATATCACTCTAAGGATCCCATCAGATGAAAGACAACACAGGAAATTCAGGTGTAACTCTCTATATGTGTCCAACCAAGCATTAAAAACATTTGTTACATCAATGCTTTTTAATCACTTATTATACATTACTCAGAGGTACTCTGGATCATTTTTCTTTCTTCAGGTATTTTTAATGAGAAAACTGAAGCTGCTCTAGAAATAGTCACCCTTCAATATTACTCTATACCTACTTATATCAAAAGAGTCAAAGCATAAGTTAAAAAATTTCAATGAATTGCATGAGTTGATTTTTGATGAGTGCCATCACTTTATAGTTACATTATGGATGCCCAAATAGGCATACTTTTCTTAATCTTTTTTTTATTGATTATGCTCATACAGTTGTCCCATTTCCCCCCTCACTCCCCTTTACCCTGTCCACCCCCTCCCACCCACATTCCCCCCCTTTAGTTCATGTCCATGTGTCATAAATTCTTTAGCTTCTACATTTCCCATATAATTCTTGCCCTCCCCCTGTCTATTTTCTACCTATTGTCTATGCTACTTATTCTCTATATCTTTTCCCCTTCTCTCCTCCTCCCCCTTCCCTGTTGCTAACCATCCATGTGATCTCCATTTCTGTGGTTCTGTTCCTGTTCTAGTTGTTTGCTTAGTTTGCTTTTGTTTTAGGTATGGTTGTTACTAACTGTGAGGTTGAAGTCTTTTTATTGTTCATATTTTTAATCTTCATTTTCTTAGGTAAGTCCCTTTAACATTTCATATAATAAGGGCTTGGTGATGATGAACTCCTTTAACTTGGCCTTGTCTGAGAAGCACTTTATCTGCCTTTCCATTCTAAATGAAAGCTTTGCTGGATAGAGCAATCTGGGATGTAGGCCCTTGCTTTTCAGGAGTTGGAATACCTCTTTCCAGTCCCTTCTTGCCTGCAAGGTCTCTTTC